>APFE030990480.1:0-13686 GCA_000404065.3 Pinus taeda
TGATATGCAAAAATAATTCAAAGTGTAAATAAGGAAGATTTGTTAAAAGAACTAGATAATACTGATTCACCCCCCCTCTCAGTATTATTTTCAACATTACGTTGTGCTAGAACAAAAAAATCACAATTACACTCTTTTTCATTCATATTAGGGAGATCAATGACCATTAAATGTTTCCAAAGTTCACTTAGACTCTTCAATAGGATATGGTTGTATCTACAATTTCGTAGTTGAGATTAATCTATTTTTGATACATTGTGGACAAATCACTGTCAGAGATTTTGAATTCTAAGAGTCAATGAAAACACCCCTTTCTTATTTTTTTCAACCTTTGCTTTTAGACTTATACTAGGCAGTTTGTTAAAGATATAACATGTGTTCCCTTGGAATATTACATCTTAACCATGTTCCATCATTTTTCCTACAATAATAAGGTTATGCTTCAAATGTGGAACATAATAATCATGAGGTATGTATTTATGTTGATTTTGTTTAGTAAGAATAGGGAAAATCCATTTTCCTTAAGATTTAATGGAGGAACAATCTGCAACACTAGTTTGTGATGTTATGGAAGCATCAAGATAACAATGTATATTTTTGTTACTTGTCATAAGATTTTTGCAGTCACTTTCCAAAAATGGAAGATCATTATTGTGAGTGTCTTTAGAACGGTGGCAAGAAAGAAACATTGTTTCAAAGGATTCTCCTTCATTTTTGGAGAAATGAACATTGGCCTTTTTCTTATCTGAGTGTTTATTTCTCCATTCATGTTCATAATGCCCAAATTTCTTGTAGTAATAGCATTGGACATTAGATTTTATCCATGGTATTCTTCTCTGAGTTTGGTTTTAAGGAGGTCTCCACTACTCTACTGCATGATGGTGTTCTGATTTTCCTCTGCTTTGGCCTCTGCCTCACTTCTTACGGCATCTATATCCCCTGCCTCTCCCTCTACCAAAATAAAGTTGTGCTTTGAAAGCTTGTTACATAGAATCTTCTACCATGTTCAGTCTTGTTTCGTGTGTGAGAAGTGGTCGAATAAATTGTTCTACTGAGAGAGTTGTAAAATATTTGGTTTCCATAATGGCTGTTACAATCATGACATATTTCTTGGGTATGCTTCAAAGGATTTTGTCAACAAATTTCTGATCTGAAATGGTTTCACCAATGATTTTGATTTGATTGACTATTCCCATGACTCTAGTCATGAACTGATCCACATTTTCTATGTCGGTCATCTTTATTGTTTCAAAGTAAGCTCTCAATCTTTGCAATTTCATTATCTTCACTATATTGTTGCCTTGATACACAACTTTCAAGATTTTCAAAGCTTCATTTGTTGTGGATGCGCGAGATATATTGTTGAAGATAAAGTCATCCACTGAGTTTTGTATCCAACATTTGGCTCTGTGCTCTTTCTTTCTGGGTTCAATTATTGTATTCCTCTAATTATTAGTCATGGCCACCAATTATTCTTGTGTTAGATCTACATAACCATCTTGCAAGGTATTCCAATAGTCCTCGACTTGTGAAATATCTTCGTTCTTAAAGACGAATACTCGTAATTTTTTCCAAGCAGAGTAGGAGTATCTGGCCATAAAAAAAGTGGGGACATATAACAAAAATGAACCAAACAACACCTCCTTGAAACTCTCAATAAAACCCTCTTTTCTATAATTTGAAGGACTTTAAAAAAATTATTTTTAAAATAACCTTTTTTTTAAATCATTTAAAACTATTGAAATCCTTTCAATGGTTTTTGAAACATTTAAATTTTTAAGTCTCCCTTGAAAATTCCTAGAGGTCTTTCTAACTCGATTTTCTTTTCATATGAAAACATTACTATAGTACTTTCTTTCTCTCTTAAACAAGAAACAACTTATAAAACCTTTTGACTTCGGAACCCTTAAAAGATGCTTATACGTCTTCGTTCTTTTCTGCCTTTACAATTTTTGCAGGTTTGAAAGAATTTTGTGCACAAATATTCATATTTCTTCAACACACAAGATGCATATATTTTTTACTTTTAATAGTTTCGTAATTATGAGACAATTTTCACCATTTATTCTTGGGTGAGTTGCAAATATGTCGCAGTTAGCCTCTTTTACAGGTGGACAATTTCTCTTTCCTCCACTTCATAAGTGTGGAATTCACACTTTTCACCTCAGCCTCTCATGCCCCTTTCTTATTCTTTGTGATGCCCGCAATAAAAAATAAAACTTTTCTCTCTAGAGTTTTATGCCACGTGGTGCTCTGATAACATTACAAAGAATGAAAATCAAAAAGTGAAGAATAGATTTCTCTTCTCAATAATCAAAATATATAAATATATTACATTGTAAACATTAATATTAAATGATTGAAGTAGAACTCCACACCTGTGCAATATAACTAAAGTAAAACTGAATTGTGTATGACACCTAGTAGAAAAGAAAATCAGATATGATGACATCCAATAGATAAGGAGTTTAATATCTGAACACTATATCAAGGGAAACTCTGAACATGTAGGTCTTTGCATTTCTACTTGAGATAAAAACATTGCATCTTGGACTATTGTGCCTCTTCAACCAAAGTGTCTCCTTCTTATTGTCATGATTGTCATGTGTTTCTTTCATCTCAACTACAATTTTAAAGGATGAAGTTATAGGTTTCTCCTCAAAAGGCGGCTACAATGATGGATCACCAATGTTGTAAGGGAAGGGAAGTGGTATTCACGGAATATCAAATTTTCAATCATAGGTATAATAAGGTGAAATGCATTAACTCTTTTAAAAAGTGGTTCCTATCTTACATGACTGGAATTCATAAATCTGCTTCTAAATTTATGCATATGGGAGCAGTTCATGTGTTGCGTTATTGGAATTCAGAACTGTGCATCTAAATTTCTACATAGAGGTATACAGAGATGATAGTGAAGTAAAATGTGGTTCAAATATTGTTGTGGAACCAATATGTGAAAATTACAAACAATCTTAACCGAAGGTCTAACTAGAGAAAAAATTTGCTCAAACAATAGACAAAAATTTGGATTAGGGAACTCACATGTTATTGTTCAAGCTAAACTATAACTTTCGTTAGTATTTCACCATAGTCACTGAGTATTCGAGAATCTTGGTACCAAATCGTAGCGACGTTAATCCAAACACATAAATTGATGGCTAAAATTGTTAGAAAACTCTAGCCATCTGATGTAAACAATGGATTTATGAATTTTGTTTACCTGCTAGTGGTCAAAGACTACCTTGGACCTTCGGTGGGAGCTAATGTCGTACAACTTGCAAAGGTTGGGCAGGCTCAAGTGTGCTAGCAAATGAGTGTTCTTTATGGCGAATGGGATAGGGTTTACTTTCCTTAACTTCTTGTTGCTGAATCACGACCGTAATATCCATGATCCACTGTCTACGGTGGAGATTATCCCTCATGCCAAACATTTGACCCACAATTGCAAGTTGCAATATCTTACCTTCGATAATGTTCCAATACGTAAACTTTGGTTAAGGCTTAGGGATATGCCTGTTATGTGACCGCTAGAATGTGAATAATAATATCATTTGTTCCCATGTTTATTTATGATAATTGTTTAATTTATAGCGCAACATGTTCTATTGATAGATGTTTCCTTGTTGATTGATAAATGAGTAGTGTATGTCAAATTTTATATACATATTTTTTTTTATATATATTGCATTTATGTTGTTGAATTTCATGGGTAGACCTATTACAAATATCTATAAGTGATAGTTCAAAATCATAGTGTGTTTGTTGAATAAGCTACTAAGTTGTAGTTAGAGATGTAATGGAAACTCCAAAAATGTTTATAAGTGTAACAAAATGAATGTCTTCATGAAAATATTCATGTGTGTTCATATCAGGTCTGAAAGGAAAGGAAAACATGAAACGGGCAAGGAATTCAAATTAACAAGGTTTTATAACAATTTCTAGATAGTTACTTGACTGAGTAATTAATCTTGTAGAATTAGGAAACCATAGAATTTTTTTTCCACCCTATCCAAAAATTTTATTATCACGCTTCCTGCCAAAAGTTGTTTGTCAAAATTTTTACTATCACGCTTCCTACCAAAAGTTGTTTGTCAAATATTTTCAGCATTAACGACGTTGCATAACATAATTTCAAGATGATAATGTCTACTTTTCTTTTTCAATCATTAGATAACAAAAAACTAGTGCCCCCCAATGAAATGTGGTCTTTCAAATAAACGGATAGGTGACGAGCACAATAATTTTGAAGAAAAAAAATGTTTTTAATATTGATTATGCTTCAATAAAATAGCCACACGTAGTCACAATTTTGGTGGCAGACAAAATGCCTTTAAATTTGATTCTGTAATAATACAAAAGTCGCACGTTTTGATAAAGCATGTATATTTTTAAAATGAAGATCATTTTTTGAGTTATTGTTAAAGTTATATATTAATTGTGAGATATGTTTGTTTCCTTCTATTCTGGGGTAATTTTCCAAAAGTTTGCACAAATTTCTAGGAATTTTAAGTTTTAGTCACATAAATAAATTTGTAGAAAGTTGGCTATGTCAATACTCTATTTATATATTACAAAAACAAATTTCAAAGACAAAAACATCTAATATTAGACTACTCTAAATTAATGTAAATTGATTTTAAATTACTATTTAAATTAATGTAAATTTATTGTAGTTTTTAAATTCATTATATTTTGAAAGATTAAATCTCTTTATATTTATAAAAAATAAATTAATAATTGTTTTAAAGAGATTATGGGTCAAATTTAACTTAAAAAAAATAAAAAATACACATCTTGTAAAATGGACCATTTTGCAAAATAACTTTTTCTGATATATTAATTTGTCCATCTAATTATAATATGAACTTATTAGACTTGCGATAATCTCAAATCCCTAGGAAATTGGTGGGGGGAGCCACATGGCATGAATCTAATTTAACTTGGAAAAAAAAAGGAATTACACATATTATTGTAAAATGGACCATTTTGCTAAATAAAATTCACTTATATATTATTTCCCCATCTAATTAGAATATGAACATATTAGAATTAGAATAATCTCAAATCCCTAGGAAATTGCTGGCTGGGAGCCACATGGCACAAATATATTTTTTTAATTTATTAAATTTTAATCCAACCTAACAAACTTGGTAACACACTAATGTTATTGATAAACATTAAGACTAAGCATATGTTGAACATATTTCCTTGAGAATCAATCTAGGGTGTCAATTAAAAAAAGGTGAAAAGATCCTCATCCGCATTAAGTTGGAAGGTCGATTAGGGGTAAACTTTGGTACATACCTTAATCAATCACAGGGTATCAGTGGAAGTTGGAAGTTGGATTAGGCATGAACTTCGATACATAACTAAATCGATCACTAGGTATCAGTTAACTCTAGAAATTCTATGGGTAGTTGCAAGACGACAAAGCCATTGATTTGGACTAGAAACATTATGGATGAGACTTATGGTTCACCAACGCACAAAATCATAGGTCATCTGATAAAAGATTCCCTAAGATCTCAGTAGTGGAGCTCATGCTAAATGTGAGGGACATAGTTAACTTCAATATTCTATTTATTGTTGATATTGAAATATTTTCTATATCTCCATATCTAGGAATGTTGAAAGACCATCACATAACTAACTTCGATAGAAAAAATCCTAAATTTAACCTAACTTTGGATTTATCAAGTACCTGAAGAGATCAAATGCCTCTACGTACACATTTTTCGTTAATTTTTATGTTCAGAATTAAGATGAAGCTTGACATTATATATATACAAAATGTGAAAAGAGATTAATAATTAAAAGATTTACATACCACGAACATTATAATAATAATAATAATAATATTCCCTTAGGTCTAATATTCTTCTATTTGGTTTACAATCCTTCGAATTTATAATAATAATAATAATAATAATCGCTCAGGTTTAATATTCCCTTATGTTTATAATATCAATCATGGTCAACTATCATCAATCATAGCCAACCATGGTCAACTATGGTCAAATGTCACATTGTGATAGGGATTGTCTCAATATGAAAATCAACCATGGTCAACCATGTTTATTTTAGTGTTTATAATATTTATCTTAGTATTTATATCCTTTCAATTTAAAATATTAGTCGCTTAGGTCTAACATACTCCCATAGTCTGTTGGGGTTTTAGTATTAATCCCTTTGGTTTATGATTCTATTTGGTTTATAATATCAACCCCTTGGGTTTATAATATAAATTATGGTCAATCATGGTCGATCATAGTCAGCTATTGTTAACCATGGTGAACCATGGTCAGATGTCGCATTGTCACAAAAATTGTCTCCATCTGAAAATCATGGATAATCATGGTGAACTATGGTCAGACATGGTTGATCATGGTCAACCATGTTTTATAGAATGAAACATGGTCAACGATGGTCAACCATGATCGGAGATCACATTGTGACAAAGATTGTCTTGATATGAAAAACATCTATGGTCAACCATGGTTCAATGTCGCGTTGTCACAAATATTATTTTGATATGAAAAACATCCATCATCAATAATGGTCTAATGTTCATCAGGATTGTCTCAATATGAAAATAAACCATGTTCAATCATTTTTATTTTATTTTTTATAGTATTTATCTTAAGTTTTATATACCTTGGGTTTATAATATTAGTCCCCTTGGTTTAATATTATTCCCTTGGTTTCATAATACCTTGGGGTTTTGGTATTAATCTCTTGGGGTTATGGTATTAATCCCTTAGTTTATTATTCTCTTTTGTTTATAATATCAATCGCTTCGGTTTATCATTCTCTTAGGTTATTAATATCAATCACGATCAAATATAGTTAATCATAGGAAACCATGGTCAAATGTCGTAATGTGACAAGGATTATCTGAATTAGAAAATCATCCATGGTCAACTGTGTTTATTTTAGTTTTTGGAATATTTATCGTAGGCTTTATATACCTTGTTTTTATAATATTGGTCCCTTGGGTTTAATATTGTTCCCTTTGTTTCATAATTGTTTCGGATTTTAGTATTAATCCCTCGGTTTTATTATTCACTTCGGTTGATCACATAAATACGTTAGGTTTAGTATTCCCTTGGGTTTATAATATCGACCATGTTAAATCATGGTCAATCATACTCATCCGTAGTTAACCATGGTCAACCATTGTCAAATGTCACATTGTGACAAAAATTGTCTCCATGTGAAAATCATGAACAGTCATGGACAATTATGGTGAACCATGGTCAGCCATGGTTGATCATGGTCAACCATGTTTTATAGAATCAAACATGGTCAATCATGGGAAATCATGAGAAAATGTAACATTGTTAAAAATAGTATCTCGATATGAAAGACATCCATGGTCAACCTTGGTTCAACAGTGCATTTTCATAAAGATTGTCTTGATATGAAAAACATCGATGGTGAACCACGGTCCAATGTCACATTATGATAAGTATTGTCTCAATATGAAAATCAACAGTTTCAACCATATTTATTTTAGTGCGCATAATATTTATCTTAGGGTAATACCTTAGGTTTATATTATTAGTCTCTTGGGTTTAATTTTATTCCGGTGGGTTCGTAATTCCTTGGGGTCTTACTATTAATCCCTTGGGGTTTCTGTATTAATCCCTTACGTTTATTATTATCTTTGGCTTATAATATCAACCCCCTGGGTTTATTGTTCTCTTAAGTTTATAATATAAATCATGGTCAAATATCGTCAATCATAGCCTATTGTGGTCAACCATGGTCGAATGTCACAATGTGACAAGGATTGTCTGAATATGAAAATCAACCATCGTCAACCTTGCTTATTTTAGTGTTTGCAGTATTTATCATAGGGTTTATATACATTGGGTTTATAACATTAGTCCCTTGGGTTTAATATTGTTCCCCTTCATTTCATAATCCCTTAGGGTTTTAGTGTTAATCCCTTCAATTTATAATATAAATATGTTAGATTTATTATTCCCTTGGGTTTATAATATTAGTCATGGTCAATCATGGTCAATAAGACTGAACTATGGTTAACCATCCTCAAATGTCGAATTGTGACAAAAATTATCTCAATGTGAAAATCATTGAGAATTATGTTCAACCATGGTCAACCATGGTTGATTATGGTCAATGATGGTCAATCATGGTCGAATGTAGCATTTTGACAAAGATTGTCTCGCTATGAAAAACATACATGGTCAACCATGGTCAAACTATCAATCACTTGGGTTTATTATTCGCTTGATTTTATAGTAAAAGTTATGGTCAATCATGGTCAATCATAGTCAACCATTCTTAACTATGGTCAACCATGGTAAAATGCCGCATTGTCACAAAAATTTTCCCCAAGTGAAAATCATGGACAATCATGGAAAATCATGGTGAACCATGGTTAGCCATGTTTCATCATGGTTCACCATGTTTGATTGAATGAAACATGGTTAGGCATGGTCAACCATGGTCGAACATCAAATTGTGACAAAGATTGTCTCAATATGAAAAATGTCCATGGTCAACCATTGTTTGACATCACATTGTGGAAAATATTATTTGGATATGAAAAACATCCATGGTCAACCATAGTCCATAATCACATTTTCATAACGATTGTCTCAATATGAAAATCAACCATGGTAAATCATGTTTATTTTAGTGTTTATAATATTTATCTTAGGGTTTATATACCTTAGGTTTGTAATATTAGTCTCGTGGGTCTAATATTATCACCTTGGTTTCATAATCCCTCGAGGTTTTGGTATTAATCCCTTAGGGATTTTATTCTCTTTCATTTATAACATCAATTTCTTAGGTTTATTATTCCCTTAGATTTATAATATCAATCATGGTCAACTATCTTCAATCATAGCCAGCCATGGTCGACCATGGTCAAATGTCACAATGTGAGAACGATTGTCTTAATATGAAACTTAACCATGGTCAACCATGTTTACTTTAGTGCTTTTAATAGTTATCTTAGTGTTTATATACATTGGGTTTATAATATTAGTCCCTTGGATATAATATTATCCCTTTTGTTTCATAATCCCTTTGGATTTTCATATTAATCGCTTGCATTTATTATTCCCTTCTATTTATAATATAAATATGTTAGGTTTAGTATTTGTTTCAGTTTATAATATCAATCATGGCCAATCATGGTCAAGCATACTCAACCATCATTGACCATGGTCAAATGTCGCATTGTGACAAAAATTGTCCCCATGTGAAAATCATGGATAGTCATGGACAATTATGGTCAACCAAGGTCAACCATGATTGATCATGGTCAACCATGTTTTATAGAATCAAGAATGGGCAATAATTGCCAATCATGGTCAAATGCAACATTTTGACAAAGATTGTCACGATATAGAAAACATCCACGGTCAACCATCATCCAACATTGCATTGTGACAAATATTGTCTTAATATGAAAAACATACATGGTCAACCATGGTCGAATGTCACATTGTGATAAGGATTGTCTCAATATGAAAATCAACCATGGTGAACCATATTTATTTTAGTGTTTATAATCTTTATCTTTGGATAATATCTTAGGTTTTGGTATTCCCTTCGATTTATAATATCAATTACAATCAATCATGGTCAATCATACTCAACCATGGTTAACCATGGTCAACCATACTCAAATGTCGTGTTGTGACAAAAATTATCTCCACGTGAAAATCATGGAAAATCATGGACAATTATGCTAAACCATGGTCAACAATGTTTGATCATGGTTAACCATGTTTTATAGAATCTAACATGGGCAATGATGGTGAATCATGGTTGAACATAGCACTATGACAAAGATTGTCTCGATACATAAAACATCCATGGTCAACCACGGTCCAACATCACATTGGGATAAGGATTGTCTAAATATAAAAATTAACCATGGTAAACCATATTTTATTTAGTGTTTACAATATTTATCTAAAAGAAATACCTTAGGTTTATAATATTATTCCCTTGGGTTTATAATCCCTTGGGGTTTTAGTTATAATCCCTTGGGTTTATTATTCCCTTCGATTTATAATATAAATCCCTTATATTTACTATTTCCTTTGGTTTATAATATCAATCATGGTCAATCATGTTCAATCATACTCAACCTTGGCTAACAATGGCCAAATGTTGCATTGTGACAAAAATTGTCTCCATGTGAAAATGATGGAAAATCATGGACAATTATGGTCAACCATGGTCAACCATGGTTGATCATGGTAAAACATGTTTTGTAGAATCAAACATGGTCAATCATGGTCAATCTAGTGGAATGCACCATTTTAACAAAGATTGTCTCGATATGAAAAACATGCATGGTCAAGCATGGTCTACTGTCGAATTTTGACAAATATTGTCTCGATATGAAAAACATACATGTTCAACCATGGTCGAACATTGCATTGTGATACGGATTGTCTCAATATGAAAATCAACCATGGTCATCCAAATTTATTTTAGTGTTTATAGTATTTATCTTAGGGTAATACCTTAGGATAATAGTATTAGTACCATGGGGTTAATATTCTTCACTTGGGTTCATAATCCCTTGTGGTGTTAGAATTAAACCCTTGGGTTTATTATTCCCTTGTGTTTATAATATCAATCCCTTGGGTTTATAATATCAATCATGGTCAATCATGGTCTAACATTGCAATTTGATAGGGGTTGTCTCTATATGAAAATCAACCATGATCAACCATGCTTATTTTAGCGTTTACAATATTTATAATATCAATCATGGTCAACAATTGTCAATTATATCCAACATGGTCAAATGTCGCATTTTGACAAACACTGTCTCAATATGAAAATCAATCATGGTCAATCATGGTTCAATGTCGTATTGTGACAAACAGTGTCTCATTTGTAGTATTTGTTTTAAGGTTCATATACCTTGGGTTTATAATATTAATCCATTAGATTTAATATTACTCCAATGGGTAAAATGCCTTCGGTTTTTATTATTATTACCTTGGGTTTATTAAATTGTGTTTAATTACATTTTATAATATTTTCTTAGGTGTGTTATTATTTATTTCTAAAAATTATTTTTAATTTTATTAATTATTTATCTTTTATTACATATAAAGATTTATAAAATAATACTGTGTTATTGATATACCTACCGATATTTATCAACACACTTTAAATTATATAAATGTGGGGGGCTAAAACTACATATATAATTTTTCTAATTATATTTATAAAATAATCTTTAATATGAAAATCAATCATCTTAAATAAATACTACCACACCATATATGTACTAGATGAAAACAAAATCAATAATAAACTAAACAACAACAAAGTGTATTTCAAATACATTACACCAACTACCTGATTAACATCCTTAAAATGTCCACTTACAAGTCTGAGAGTTCGACTCAGGAAATAATATTTAAACAAATGTCAGACATCCTTTTTAAAAGATTAACCTTAAATTCCGGAGAATAGGATTCCTGAAATACACAGTCAATATAATTTAAGTAGATTACCAGTCCCAGAATATGTTGAAGAAACAAATAAGTCTAGCAGTTGACCAGTCCAACGATTTTCGTTCTTTCTTTCTCGATCAATATAATTTTAGGAGTCGGCAAAGTCACGGGATACATAGGGACGAAAAATAATTATTAGCGTATTGTTAGCATAAAGTGTATAGCAACGACATAGGCATAAAAACTGTATTTAAAAATAAAATAAAATAAATCTTTAATATTTTATATTAAAGCCATCTCACTCTAACTTGCCTATTCCAAAAAAGTCATTCGTTGGAAAATTTGGGTATATTTCAATCAAATATTTTTACAGGTTCAATACACTGGTCTTTAATATTAAATTAAACCATTTCTTTTGATCCAGATAGAAGGACATAAAACTTGTGTGCAGTAATTAATGTGAAAACGTACTTGCAAGTTGCAACCCTCAATACATCAATGTATGAACATAAATCTATGGGAAGTTCACACATCTGATCCATAAGTAAATGACTGTCTATAATATGAAAAAGCAGCCCAATATTTTCGTTTAATCTCCCTAATTCCCAGCAGCAGGCTTGGACAATTTGCGTGTCGCCGGGGGATACCAATGTGCACTGCAACAAGCTTTGAAATGTTTTCTAACATGTTGACATTGAGCCCTGGGAGTAGTGCAGTTAGCGTCACTCACGCAGGGAGTGGTGGCACAATCAAGGTACACTGCAGCGTTAACTACAGAAGGATTCGCAAGTACCAGACAAAATCAGATTCCTCAAAAGAATTTTTAAATAAAACATTAAAAATGTATTCAACTTAACCTTACCATTTGTTGCCCATGTCAATAAAATCAGCATTGTTAACGCAGTAAACACATTGAAATTCCCATATTCCATTGTTATCTTTGCCATTCTCTCCAGCTACAGGAAAAGTAGAAATAGACACGGTTTTTCAGTTTCGAATTTCTATCCACGAATGGAATATGATGATATATATTATAAAGTCCCATATCCAATATATATATATATGCGCTCTCAGAAAACGACACTCAGTTATGGTATTGTCTGTGTACAACTAATATTCCCAATTATATTTCATGCAGTAAAGTCTTACAACTCAACCACAACACGTTTATCTAATTTCGTTCATACTTTTGAAAATAATATAAAAAATCGACAACTAAAAAAAAGATAGTCACTTTGTCCTACATTATTTTTGTGATTTTGTGGATTTATGTTCTTGCAAGTTACTGAAATTAGCCCAGATTCTTATTTCACCTTGTCCCATTCTATTTTTCATTTTTTTTAATGTTCTGGCTAACATCTTAACAACAAAACCATATACCAGCTTCATTCACTTTATGGCACTCTCTTTTGGTTATTTTCTGCTCTTACTATGTTGTTTGCTGCTCTTACTATGTTATTAAAAACAGATCATATTGTTCCTACTGTTTTATTATATAAAATAGATGATATAAAAGCAGGTCATATTGTACGTACTGTTTTATTTTACCCTTTCTCCTCGACATAATAAAATAGTTCAAGTATACGTTTATGCTTATATTAATTTAGCATTCTTTAGGATGGAAATGGTAATATATATGAGCCAATTATTGTGTATTAATGAGGGTAGGTTTTAGATAGTGTAATTTTTGGTATCATTATTAGATTTATTTTAGAAAGTATGGTTAAGTTTGATTTTTTTTAACTTTTCTCTATATTTTGAAATAAATAGATAAATTACATTGTTTTAAAAAGGAATATATAAATTATGTTTTAAAAATCAATAAAGTAATCATCTTACTAGTTTTGTTAATTATTTAACTATTTTGTTGTTAGATCTTAGATTTTTATCATCCATATTGATAATAGTATTGTCTTTCAGATTAATCACATTCTTAAGATTTGGTTGAGGTTTTGAACCAACTAATGTGGTTCATCCCTAGGACAAAGGTGAAAAGGTCAATCTTCCCACATGTTTAAATAGTAGATAAGCATCCATGTCGAGAATTAGTTGTTATGAAATAATCGTTAAAAATTAGAACTAGCTGTTGCAAAAGTTGTTAAAAAATTAATTATATCGTTAAAAAAAATTATAATGAAAAATGATTAATATAATATAATAATACATAAGAGTATCATATTTATTTATTGAATATTTGTATCCAAGATCAAGGTTATAA
>APFE030990488.1:0-19798 GCA_000404065.3 Pinus taeda
GAGTTTGTATTGTGCCACTTTCGTGGATTTTCACAACCAAACTCCTTTATTATTTTTTATCTTTTTCTATTTTTTTTTCTTTTCGAGATGGAGGTGGGGTGTAATGGAGTATGGAAGTATGAAAGCTTATGGAAATAGGTTATATTGAAGTCATGATGTAGTAGTAAATGGATACATAATAAGTCTTGGGCTTCAACATGCTTGGTCATGGAGCTTAACATACAGTATGGATGATGGATCCAATTATGAACAATATAAATTCAATATGAAAGGCTTCTTTGAAGATTGGTGTGACTTGACATGGTATTGAACTTGGCTGCTTCTTCTAATGATTAGCTTCATGTCTTTTGGCCTTGATCTCGATCATGTTGTAGGGTTTGTTGGTGTTGTTGATCAACATCTAAGAGCAAGCTTCAAGAGTTTGAGTTTCATTGGATGAACTCAACATCAGGTGTATCTTCACTTTTCTTTGACTTGAAAATTGGTATTCATATTCTAAAATATGAACTTGACTTGGAAAATTACTTCATCCATGGAATTCACTCCTTCATTCTTCCTATGACCTGCAAAAACATAGCACTTGCTTGCAATACAACATTAGATGAAGGAGGAAAAGAGGTGTACAGTCTCTCTTCTTCCAATAAACATGTAAATCATTACGAGCATTGCTTAGAAAACAAGTCCATATATGATAGACAAACATAATGCATTTATTTACCCTTTTGAGGAATGGTGGCCAGCCTAGAGCTCCTAGTGGTATTTTGTTTACAAAATATTTGTTTGATATCCTTTTAGAGTGATTCAAAAGCCAAGTTGAAGTGAATTCATATGGATACCTCTTGTATGAAAAGGTATTCAAAATGATTTAAAATGATATGGTAAAAATGATAAGGAGTGCCATGTTTGATAGAGCTGCTTGTTAATTTTCAACTAGACCAACAGTCACTATTTGAAGTGTAACGTCTTCGATAAAAATCAGATAATTGTGATTCCACTTGGAGATTAAATTAGATTCATTTTTGTATTTTTCAGTAGAAACAGGTCTTAAAAATTCTTAGGCTTGATATTGGAAAATTTATGATGAACAGACCTAAGAGGCAGAGTTTTACTATACGGATTTGAAGACATGCAGTCACTAAATGTGGCATATACTATTCGTTTGACCTCCAAATGGGATGATTCAAATTGTGTCTTAACCTAGAATTGAATATGTATCTCCCATAAAAACAGGTTTTTAAAATAAGATTATTTGGTATTTCAAATATGCCAATGAACAGTCAAGACCTAGAATTGTCACCTTGCACATATTTCGACAAGCAGTTAGTATTTCAAGAATAACCTTTTCATATGATACCTGATTGAAGTGATTCAAATTCATTTAGAAACTAGATTCCAAGGGCTATCTTCCCTATGAATTTCAGACAAAAATGTTTCCATTAGACACTTCAAATATAGGCTGTACTAACTCTGTCCTCAACATTTCACTTGAGACCTAGTTTTGATTTTGATCACATTTTTATTTGTGATATAAATTGAAAACTTCAAAACGGATTCCAAAACTAGATTTCAAGAGATATGTAAAATAAACCATGATTTCAAAATGATCCTATATGGTTACCCAAAATAGGCTTGGTCTTACTGCGTTTTGCCATGTAGTCCTTTCAAATGAATATTGAACAATGATTTGAAGAAATTGTTTGAAACAAATTTATTATGGAAGTCTTATTGTGAATTCATTCTACTTGTTTATTTATTCTATTCTATCCTATTCTATTTTAGAAAAAAAATTCATTCTCTCAAGTATAAGAGAGTTTCCAGTGCATCCATTTTCGTAACAAGATCATAAGTAAACTCATATCCAAATTCGAAAAATATACTTTAATGAATGTTCGGACATGAAAATTTATTTGATCATAAAGATTTGATGAGAAAGAATGTTGAATAATGGAGTAGTGTTGTAACCTATTGTTTAACATCATCTTGTCGTTGAAAATGGATTTTGTAGTTATTTTTTATTTTATGTTTTTGTTGGGGGGTTTGTTTTCGGAAATCTACTTCTAGGGTCTCTATTTCTAAGCATAAAGAAACATAACTAAGAGAAATGCATACTAACTAAATTTTTAGTGTTTTTGTTTATCTTCTATTTGACTATGCTGATAATTACCTCCCCGGCAACGACGCCAAAATGTTGGGCTAATTTATTGACTAAATTAACACAAGTTATTTAATTATCAATCCGGGGTTTGTAAAACTTGGAGGCAAATCCACTGTATATGACAAAGTATAATCCAGTTTCGAGATAAAATTTGAAAACTAGAAATGCATATTAAAATATAGCCTACTTAATAATTTCAATCACCTTGCAATGAAGAAAAGTGAAATGACCTCTTAACTAAAAAGGTCCAATTCTTCCTCAATATTACTTGATAAATAGAAATTAGAAACTACGAGCTCTCATAGCTTAGATGAAAAATCATCAATGAAGGGAGGCTCCTAACTTAAGGACCTTTGGTATTTCCCATCATAATTCATTCACCATAATGCTATCAATTGAAGATTGAAAATTCATAAGAAAAACTGCTTGCATGTAATCAAGGAAAACCTAGTTTTGATCCACTAATTTAACAGAAGGAGTGTTCAACTTGAACACCTTGTTATTTCATCTTACTAAAGTGGTGAAGAAACTAAGATTCAATAAAATAAATCATCACACATCAACCATAAACCAATATGGAGGAAAGCACATAAACAAGTTCTAAAATAACCAACTTATGGAAAATTAAACTAGTCTAACAAAGAAGTGTACTTAGCTTGGAGTGGGGGCCCTCCACCCTTGCCTTGCACAAAAAATTGGAATGAAACAAGTTCTTCAAATTAGCTCCCAACTCAAATTATACAAAAGTTACATATAAATTCCATTCATTACAAAATCCATCAAAGCCTTGGCTTTAAATAGAGGTTTAATGAAAAAAACTGATCTATATTATCTCTAACACTCATATCTACTCATATCCACCTATCTAGGTCGAACTCATCCAATTCATCCCCAGAAATATGGTCAATCCCATAAAATCTCAAAACTGCCCTATTTCCTAGGGATTTTCTAGTGACTAGTCATGTTTGACCAGCCTTGATCGGGCCTAATAAAGCTTGTTTTGGCCGAACCAAGTGGAGTTAGTTTAGTCCTAGTTCCCAAGCTATCCATCCATGCATCAAACTCGAGCCCAAGTTTCCTACAAATATGTCATCCACATAGCTATTACGGGAATTTATGATTCAGTCCAAAATTGCACTTGAAACTCAATTTTCATAAAAACTTCTAGAAATTGCAAAATTAAAATTAAACACCTCAATATGCATAAAATACATCAAAATGAGATGGATGTGATGGAAAATGGATGGAAAATATAAGGATTAAGTAGGTTTCCCTAAGCAAAAATAGACCAAAACTGAGGGCCAACAGCGGTATTGATCGGGTCACCATCAAATGTAAACAGTTTTGGAGAAAGCGGAGCGATCCCACTCAACAATTGACACGTGGCGGTGAAGGTGAGACAAAACTGCCATTGATCGTGTGTTATTGGTCAAGCAAATCAACCACGTAGAATGTACATATGACTTTGGATCTGGAGGAGCGCAGATCAGACGACTGAGATTGTGCACGATAGAAAGAAGTGAAATCGACAGGGAATTAATCCATGTTCTAAAGGGATTTGGAATCCCTTTAACCTCCATAGTGGAGGAAGGAGTCATCCATGGTGCAACTGGAGAAATGAACCGATGAGTAGGTTAGCGCTATTTGGATGGGGACATGTGGCCACTCCCTGAATGTTCATGCTGACGCCGAACAGGGAACTCCAAGCGCAACTGCAAAAGGTGAATCAATAGAGGTGGAAGAGGAACCGAGCGGGGATGGGATCGAATGAAAAAAAGCCATGAATAGAGATAGAATACACAGTTAAGTCAGAGTTATGTCTGAGAGATGAGAAAAAAGACCACAATCCCGAGAGGAGGACAAAATACATAGGGAAGAAGGTATAAAAGTAAGAGAAGAGAAGAAAGAGAAAGAGGGCCAAGATAACCAGTGACAACATGGAGCATGAGAGCTTCAAGATTCAAGCCATCCCATAGGGGAATCTGTCCAAGTTAAGTATCACGTTTGGCTCTGTCCATTGTAGACCCGAAGTTCACAGAGCTGGTAGCAAGAAGAAGAGTCTGTGCACTCCAGTGGCTTGGGAAATCTAAGAACCACCCTGCCAAGCAAAACCTGCTTCAGGAGAACTCACATTGAGTCCCTGCATTGTAATTCTCTACTAAAGGAACAATAAAACAAGGCCACCACTGAAAGCTGTACCAGAGATGTACCCCTAGAGAATAGGGTGAAATCCTTATTAAAATTTCTTGTGTCTTTGTGATTGCTTGCTATATTTCTCTATTGTATTTCCATTTAAATGTTTGTGTATTGGCAATCTGATCGATATGTTGCTTAAATAACACAGAGCACACACCAACACATGAGTTTGTAATACCTTTTGTTTAATAATCTTTAACTGATGTCCCTAATAGGGCGATTACCAAATCAACACGGTAAGGAATTTTTAAACATTATATCACATAAGGATGATTCTTTCGAATTTCAACAAATTGAATTCACATCAATGAGTGTGAGGGTTAAATTTATGGCACTATAGGCTTCATGCTTATCATATATGAGTAACTCATGGAATGTGGATAAATAGTTGAGACACAAAGAAACATGCATTGTTTTTTCATCCACTAATAGAACCCTAGATATGGAAAAATATTTGGTTTGGCATGGATAAATGCATGATTTGAGGACATTGCAAACCCAATTGGGATAGAAGTGACAAAGAAAAGATATGAGGAGAGAGAGAGAGAGAGGAATTGACAAATAAGGTAGTCTTGTAGTCTCTTGACACAAGGTTGATTACAGCCACTAGCATTGTAAGCTCTAGGTACATACATTTTTCCCTTCTACACACAAGTTAATCGAGGGGATTTGAAGACCATCTCTCCTCGAACATAATATTTCATTTACACAACCATCACCAATTGAGTTACCCCTAGGGGGTTATTTTGACTAGGTGAGAGTACACAAAAAAAATAATAATAAGAAATGATTATAATTTTGAATTAATACATTTGATTTTGTCAAATTATATAAATAAAAATAAATAAATAAGTATTGTGCCAAGAGGCACTCTATAGCCTAGTATGGGGTTAGATCTCATGTAGACATATAAACGTAAAAGTAAACGTAAACATAAAGGTAAACATAAACATTTAACATTTTTAATTTAATGTTGGCCCTATTTAAAAATAAATCTAATTGTTGTTATGTATAATTTTGGTCGAGAAACTACAAATATCTTTGGGTCAAAAGATATATCCAAATTCAGAGCATAAGATACCAAATAACAATTGAGCCCACACACCTATACATACTTTCAATGGTTCGTGCGAGTGGGAGAGGAGCCAAGAACTAGTGAAGTAATGAAATAGCCTTGTTTCCAACATAAGCAAGGGAGAAAAACCAAACTGTGACAGTCTATGTACCAGATTCTCAAGGGTATATTAGGAGACTGATGCCAATCCATGCCAAGCAACTCCAAACATCATCTGTGCTGCTCACCCACGTCCTGAGCCCCAATGAAGCACCATAGACATAGTCCCGACAACTTCCAAATTCCTTACCACCCAAATTCATTGCCCAAACTGTCGAACTAAACCAATTCATGTACTACGCTTTTCATTTATCCGTAGAGTGCTTGAGGAGGAATGTTACAACAAAGGAGTAAATGTTGGGTATTTTCATCATTGGGGCATTAATACGCACGTGGAGGGGAGGCAGGTCAGGATCATCGATCACATGCCACTTGTGCCATCATATGTGCACCCCCATCGGGCGAATATGAGTTAGCTTGAAGGAGATCTTAAAGAGTTTGCAGCTCACCAGGGTCTAAATCAAAGACACTTAAAGCGACATGACACATAATGGAAAATTATCTGTGTTGGTTCATCACCCCTTGATTAGCCAACCAATAGAGCACTTTATTGCTAGCGTAAAAGACATGACCTATTGTGGCGTATTCAAAACTTTCCAAGAGATGTTTTCTTCTTGCTAGCTGGGCTTCGAGATGCCAACTTTTGGCAATTTTGCGAATGGGAGACATGTCAATAATAGCTTGTGTCATCCACAACACCATTTTGGAATCCCTAATTATATGGATCCTTAAGTAATTTCTTTGTCAGCTAAAATAAGACCCTTCTACAACGTTGTGAGTTCTTCTACGTTATTGGTGGTGTGACCATAATACCCTACGTATATTCCTATTGAGGCTCCCCAAGAGTTGCGCAAGATTCCCCAATAACCCGCAGGACCATATTTTCCTTTCGATGCTCTGTCAAAGTTGATTTCAATGCAACCTGAAGGAGGCCAAGAGAAAAAAAACGAAGCTAATGTAAGAGGGTCCCTAATCAGAGAGGGAAGGGGTAGGATCATATCTTGAGATAAATTAAGGGAGAGGAGGATGGATGACTCCAGAGGAGTAGCTTTCCAACCATATGGATCCCATTTCTCCAATTGGATTGTATCCCTAGCATTGTCTTTGGCTAACCCCCAAATGGAGGTGTTGGAGGGAGTCTGATCCTAAAATATGGCTTGGTTCCTTTCTTTCAAGATGTTCAATAGGATGAATCCCAAGGTTAGGCACCATGCTCGGTTAACAACCAGGTTCTTGAATCAACTTTGTGGCTAGTTATCAATCATCTCCATGATATCTTCTTGGTTGTGCTTGTAGGGGCCTAAAAGGGAAGCTTCCAAATTCCATAGTTCTCCCGCATTTGGGCATGCACTAAGAAGGTGTTGTAATGTCTCCTCCTGGTTTTTACAGAGAGGGCACATGAGGCATTTTTTCGACAAGCAGTCCAAAATGAGTATGCGTTTATGCCCAACAAGCTAGAGAAAATGAACCACCTTAGGCCAAACCTTTCCCACCCAATTGGAGCTCCAAATTCCTCGTTGAGGCATGGTATGTGCATTGATCTTGATGAGATAATCTTCTTTGAGGGTAAAGGATCTAGATGTTGAGTATCCCCGTCTTAGCTTGTTTGGACCTAGTGAGACAAGGATTCGTATCTAATTCAACTATTATGAGACATACTATTGTGCTTCCTAGGGGACCTCAAGGTGCCAACCAGTTGTTGTTTTCCATTCTCTCCAGCTCTGGGGGTTAGGTTTCACCTTCTAGTAGTTAGCTACTCATCCCTCATTGTGAGGTTGAAGAATGAGGTCTATATCCTTCAGGGGAGGGCTTTCTATTCAATCGAGGGAGTTGCTACCATGAGTCCTCCCAAAATAAAGTTGAATTTCCTTCCTTAATTTCCCAAAAAGAGTGATACTGAATGGGATAGTTAGGACTTTCCAAGTTCCATATGGACGATCTTGTGGGGTATGAGGTATCTCATAGTAACTGTCATTAGGTTTTAACTTTCCAATATTTATGTGACTATATCCTTTTCCATTGATCTATTTTCCCTTAATCCATCTCCACCAGAGATTATCCCCTAAAGTTGCATTCAAATCCTCAGGATCCCTCAAACCAAGACCTTCTTAGACTTTTGGGAGGCAGAGTGTATGTCAGGTGACAAGGGGCCATTTTTTTCCAAGTGTAGCACCATGCTACACGAAGTTCCTAAATATAGAAGTCAATATCAATATATTCTTTTCGGAGTGGGAAGAATAGAAAGGTGGTAGAGTGAGATAGCTTGAGGGAATTGTTTTAGAAAAGTAGCATGTCCTTCCAGGTTGAGGACCCTAAGTTTCTAGTTGGACAATTTTTTGACGACTTAGGATCATAAATATTTCTAGTAGGCAATTTGAAGAGGATTAGCTAGTAATGGAACACCCAGATATTTTATCGAGAGGATCCACATAAAAAATCCTAGTGTGCGAGCCAAAAGATTTGGATTAGGCAAGGAGTATTAAAAAAATAAAAATGGGATTTGTGCATGTTAAGGAGCATACCTTAGGCCACTTGGAATTCCACAAGGATCCCATTTATTGCTACTACTCCTTGAACATCAGGTTCACCATACAATAGATTGTTGTCGACAAAAAGTTGGTGGGTCATTGAGATGTCTGTTATAGGGAGGTGTATTCCTTTCACATAGTTGTTGACTTTGGATGCCTTGATTAAATCACTCAATCCTTCAAAAACTATTATGAATATAAATAGTGATATTGGATCGACCTGTTTGAGACCCCTCGAAGATCAAAAAGTGGGGGAAGGGACCCTGTTAACCAAAATTGGGAAGAATGGTGTGGATATCATTGAATGAATCCAATGGATCCATCCCTCTACGAACCTGAAATATTTATGACTGAGAGAAGGCATCTCCAACTAAGATGGGCGTAGGCTTTAGAAAGATCCATCTTTAGTATCATCTCCTGCTTCTTATGTCACTGAAGTGAATGGATAGTTCATGTTATGAGACTATGCCATCTAATATTTGCCTCCCTTCTACAAATCGCGACTGCTCCTAGCCAACTATGTGGTGAAGAATGTTCAATCGATGAACCATGATGCAAGGAAGGATCTTGTAAATTGCATTACAAAATGTAATAGGCTTGAATCCACTCAGGGTACTGGCTTCCTTTGATTTTGGAATTAGGGTGAGGAAAGTTGCATTCAATCCAGATCATGACTTTCTTATTTGTCAGGACACTTCCACCATCTCTACAATATCTAGACCCAGAAATTACCAACAAGCGTTGAAGAACTTGGAGGTGAACCCATCTGGATTAGGCGCTTTCCTAGAGGGCATATCTTTAACCATGGTCTCCAACAAAGCGAGGGACCAAGATGCCTAGGATGCACCTCGAGCCTAGACACAAATCATCCTTCACCAACTCAACTAGCCCATGAAATAGAGGGTTCATAAGCTACTTCTCTTGCTCTCTCTCTAGGCTACTTGGAGGCCTCTACTTCTATGGAATCCATTGTTGAGTAGCTACGACACATCCAATTTGATTTGGAAATATTCAAGGAACACTAGTATGATGATCAAAAATAAATATCGACCTATCTTACTAATATTCAATACAATCAAACCCCGGCTGCGGGTGAATGCCATGTTAATTGGGAAATCAATGAGATGCCACGCAGGAGGACGGAAGGTAGGTGTCCCGATCTTGGGAGCAGCGCTCACAATGAATTACATCAATAACGGGCAGCCGAAGGAGAAAGGCATTAACTGCGCCTTAATGAGGTATTGGGTTCAGGACAGATGCATTGGTTTTAACAGGATGGTGGAGGAGGGATGGCAATCATTCCATCAGTTTCAAGCTCTGGTGCCGGGAGTGAGTGTTTGGCTTATTGACAGGCCCGAATTCTGGCGATTGAGGGGCAAGAGGAATCATTCAGGGGTGCATCCTCGCAACAGAGATCGTAGGCAGCAGCCCTGGTGCGTCCTTCAGAGGCGTTTTGAAGCACTGCTATCTTTGCTCCATTGTATTGGCAGTATGGCCCCAAGATACAGAGCCACACCGCGTCGAGGGAGCCATCAGGGATAGAGGAGCGGGGCTGGCAGAATAGGTAATCGTAGCCCGTGGAGAATTTCACCCCTCAACTGTGCATCCCCTTCGTTGATCAGAACAGGGGACTCTGAGTAGTCCATTAACCATTCGGTGCAGACGGAAAGGTTTCATTACCTCCGTAGAACTTCTCGACCAATTATTTCGACGCTCATCACAGTCATTTTCGAGGAAGAGGACGAGACAGAAGGCTCTCTAGCGGAGGACTCCTCGGCGGAGGGTACTGAAGCTGAACATTCTCCTGGTAATTCAAATGTTTCTTCGCCCAACTGGAGAAAGGAGGACAGCTCCTATTCCCCATCGTCACCAAGAAAATTGGTCGAAGAAAGCTCTCCGGCACCCACAGAAGAACAAATTGAGGCCAGGGCAGAGATGGGCAGCATGCTGGACTTGAATGAGCCCATAATAATGCAAGAGATGTAGACAATTGCCAAGGACAGGGCAGAAGCCAGCACCTCAGCCCCTCAATAGCAAATAAAGCCCAAGCTGCCGGACTTTTACTATGAAAACACTCTCTATCCAAAATTGCCCCCAGGCATGAAGTTGGAGGATGTCCCTGAGGGCATGGAAATCTCTTGGGAGCCTCTGGACGAATTCAAAGAGTACAAGCCGAAGAAAGACAAGTAAACGGTGTTCCATGGCAATTTTGGAAGGTATGCTTGTAACCTGTCTTCGTCTTCATTTTTTTGTGGCCGCATCAATGATTATAGTCATGGTCGAAGGTATAAGCATAGCTGGATGCTGTTTTGTCAGTTGGTTTGGGTTGCTTAATTTGGCAACTGATGATCAGTCGAGCCCAATATGGACACAGTTTTGTGCCTGGTGCGAGCTATGGCTCCGGCACAGTGCATAGTGCCTGTTTGAAAGGCTTCCGTATCAAGGTATGCAGCCCCGACTTTGGGAAAGGGAAATCTGGCTGCAAAAGCTCGCTCTGAATTGATCTCTCATTCCACATCACTCAGGAAATACTCCATTTTGTATGACTCTTTTTGCACATGAACTCTTCTTACTGCTCTATTGTAAAAGGCGTTAGCCTCAGTGCTTCTGTTTGTTGTGTTGCATGTTTGACAGAGAGCTGCAAGTCTCATTGGCACTCTCAGAGGTTTCGCCCTCTTGTAAATACTTTTTCTCTTTTTTAATACAAATAGATTAACGTTTGTGTAGAAAAAAAAAATATTCAATACAATCAAAATGAAATTATGGCTCAACTAGATCGCCTCCATCGTAGTCATCATCGCACCAATGATCATCATTGGATCTTGGAAGCACGAGTGGAACATTTCCACATTCATTATCATGTTTGTTACTTCGCATCTCCCCATGACCTTCCCCCCTGCCCCCCTCCTTGATATGTTGTTGTCAATTTTGGTCTCCCTTTTTGTTATTCCTAGTATGCTACAATTTCAATGCCTTACGAAAATAATGTATGTGAAGTGTCCATTTTGGTATCCTCTAGTCCTCAATCTCAAAATTTGTGGTTGTAATTAGAGTGTGAGGACTATTGAGACCGATTTTGTATGCTATTCTATTTAAAATTCTAATGAAAGATTTTTTATCATCAAGAAAGACAACAAAATTAAAAATAAAGCTATAATTTAATTAGTGTTTGTGATTTTTAAAATTTTAGCAATGTGAGATGTGTCAAGTTGTAAGTGTTTTCATGTTGATTATTGATTTATGGCTATAGGAATTTACTATCCATTTAATTTGTATGGCTACGGTAGAATTTATACCGGTTTATAAGGTATTTATCACCATGATATAATGTGTGTGTATTGTTCTTCTAAAAAAAATGATTTCAATGGTTAATAAACTCATTAGAGATACGTTGAAGGAGATGGAAGACAAAATTAATGTTTTGTATTCATCAAAATATTTGTTCCTTGTTATTTGAATTCATCGAAGGATTATATTCCCTTGAACACAAAAAGAGATATATCCTTGACAAAGAATATGAAACCTAGAGATTAAAGAGGCATGTTATCTAGATCTCATAAGGAGAAAATAATACTATTTTTTTCCACAATTATGCCAATAATACTATTTTTTCCCACAATTATGCCAACCATCATTGGAATGTAAAAACTATATGCTATATGAAAGAAATTGAGGGGATTATTTCTCATCCCTTTAGGATATTTCTCAACTTGGTGTTTAATTCTTTAAATCACTTTTCACTCACCCTAGAGGATGCCCTATTTTAGAGCTGCTAGGTTTGTTATCTATATTTCCTCCTTTCATCTCCAAGGACATGAATGCTTCCCTTTTGCAAGAAGTTATTGAAGGGGAAGTTCAAATAGCCCTTTTATCCAAGCAAAAGGAGAAAAGCCTCAATTTGAATCATATGAGAATGGAATTCTTTGTGCTTTTTTTTATTTGATCAAAGAGGATGTATTGAAGGTTATTTAGAGAATCTAAGAGGTCAAGCTTGGTATTCGGTGCCATTAATTCTTATTTTATTGCCCTAATTCCTATGATGTAGGAAGCGTATTTTTTTGATGATTTCTACCCTATCTCTTGTTGCAATATGGCTTATAAGTTGATATAAAAAATCATTGCAACTAGACTGAAGCCTATTCTAAGTCTGATCATTATAAAGTAAGAATTCATCTTTTACAAAATAGTTAAATACACAAGGTTGTTTTTCTAGCTTACGAAGCACGCCATTCTATAAAAACAAAAAACATTCCTATTGTTGTTATTAAAATCAATCTATATAAAGCCTATAGTCATGTGGATTAGACCTTCTTAATACTTGTTCTCATCTGTGTTGGCTTAAATCGTGCTATTCTAAACTAGATTATGGGGTGTATTACTTCTTCTAATTACATTGTGCTTATCAATGGTCATCCATTGGATTTTTTCAATCCTTATTGTGGCATGTGTCATGGGTTTCATTTATCTCCCCGTTTCTTTCCTCTTGTAGTGGATGCATTTAACAAGCTCGTTTGAGATGCCATAAAAAAAGGGAAGGTTGGAAGGCATTAATATATCACATAATGTATCCATTTCACATCTATTGTTTGATGAAGGTGTTTTTATTTTCGTTCTCAGAGAAGTATGTTTCCTTCGAGAAATATCAGAAATTTTAGAACAATTCTCCGTTCTTACTCACATTATGGTTAGTAACCTGAAGTCTACTATTTCTTTTTTATGTTTGTCTTAAAGAATAATGGATGATACTCATTAACACTTCCATTTCTAATTAAAATTGATTGAAGATGGCATAAAACATTTATGTCTTTTTACTTAAACCAAATGATTACCATTTCAATGATTGGTTGTGGATGATTAAGATGGTGGAAGGTCGGATCTCTATTTGGACCAATAGGCTTTTGTTAAGAGGTGAGCGCATAGTGGTTAAATCAGTTCTTGTAAGTATCATTGTTTATTAGACATCAATTACATGGGTGCCCAAAGGTATTTAAAAAAATATTCACAAGTTGATTTTTCATTTTCTTTGTTTTGGCATGAAGCATAACAACGAATGGAATTTAGTGGCATGGGATCAGATTGTTGCTCCAAAAGCTTTTGTAAAATCACAGTTTAAAAATATACACTATTTTGGTCATGTATTGGTTGCATGAAACTTATGGGACCTATAATATGGGTTTATGAAAGAAAAAAATGAAATACAAATTTAAACAAAAAAATAAAGCTACAATGAAAAATAAACTTCAATTCATTAATAACAGATATTGAAAATTATTTACATGCAGAATGGAAACAAACTAGCTTGGGCGATTGTAGCTATCGTAGCGATCGTAGCTATCTCTGATTCTGTTGGCCATTATTTTTTTTCTTTCAAAATAGATCCATGGCACTAGTTTGCAAATTTTCTAAAAAACACTCTGAAATTTCAAAACCTGATTTTTTTTTAAAATAATAAATTTTGTTAGAAATTAATAAATTGATTATCCATAAACTATAATGGATATTCCACACAATAGTTCGTCACAACATATCTAATAATATTATACTAAAAATATGATATTCTACACTATTATAATTTTGTTAAACTTTAAGATCTATTGATTTAACTATAATTAGTGAATGCATGTGAATGGAAATCATGCAGAAAGGTAGAGAATGACAAAATAATCTTACACACACACATAAGACACAATTTATGTTCTTTGGGAAACCCTTTTGAGAGAAAACCCAGTTGGAAGGTGAGGTTGCTTCACTCTCTTTCTCTGCCTAGAAAGATGGTTGTAGGTACAACGAAGTAACACATGTGGCTTGTGGGTTGCTACAATGCACAAATCCTCTTTGCGGGCTCTACCTCCTATTGCTCCTGGTTATCTTTGCTTAGCTATGGAAAAAAATGCTCTCAGAAGAATGGAATTCTTCTTCGTCCTAGTGGCTCAGTTATAACACAACTCGGTAACCTACTAGTAGTTAATTTTGACTATGTCAACTCTTAACTACAGTTACAATATAGACTCTTATAGAGTATTTTACATACTGTGGCTCATGGGATGCTACAATGCACATATACACTTTGTGTTCTATACCTCTTATCGCTCATGGCTATCTTTCCTCAGTGATGGAACAAAATTATCTCGAAAGAATGAAATGTCTCTTCCTCCTAGTGGCCTAGTTATAACACAATCCAATAGCCCGCTAGTGGTTCACATTGAGTAAATTAACTCTTAACTAGAGTTATAATATAAAGTCTTCTAGAGTATTTTACATCATAATCGTGTGGCCAGCCTCTTTTCTATGAATAATGGGGCTTGGTGGTACATAGTCTCGATTTGTAGGTGTGAAAACATGAAGGTGAACTGAGTGGAATAACATTTGAATACAGAATCCAATTAACATGCTTCTTATGTTGTTGGAAAATATTTGAGTGTATAATAGCATGAAATAGAACCTATACGCCCTAAAAAATATGTACTTTATGTGTTTATGGAATTGGAAACTTTAGGATTATTTCAATATTTATAGGCTCTACCTCAATTCTTGTGCATGATATGTGATGTTATATAACAATCCCTTTTGTAAGAATCATTTTAACCATTTGTATTGTTTCATTATGAAAAATGAGTATACATCATCCCTTTTGTAAGAATCATTTTAACCATTTTAACCATGAGTATTGTTTCATTATGAAAAAACTAAATTTTTGTATATAGTTATGAGAAATTTCAAAAACAAAATTATATATTTGTAAGTTAATTCAATTCCAAACAAATCTGGAAATGAAGATGTTGTGAGAGTATCTCATATATAGCTATGAAAATTTCGGAACAAAATTATATATTTTATAAGTTAATTTAGTTGCAAAAAAATCTTGAAATGAGGATGTGAGTTTGAAAGTAGTGAGATTGAAATTTCGGTTCTAAGAATTTATGCAATTTGAAATTTCTATAACTATATAGGATAGAAAAGTATGAGATTTAAATTTTAATTTGTGTGGGATTTAGTCTTCATTATATCTGAGGCCAAATGTCACGGGGAATAGTTTAGAGTCTAAGCTAATAGTGAGGAATAAAAGCCATGGGAGCATACATATGAATGTTATAGAAAATTCCATTTGGGATGAAAACAACATAAATTTGATGAATACTTGTAACAAATTCTATCTATGATGAAATAATGATTTTTTGTTAAATTTTATGACTGTTCAAATATAGTAGGAAGAAGATAAAAGTAGGAGCCAATAGTATCTATATGCAGTGAGAATATATCTTATAAATTAAAAAATTGTGGATATTTAATAAGAAAATAGTTATATTTATATGTTAAATTAAGTTGACAAAAATTAAATACACAAAACTGAACATTTTAAATCTCAAACTAAATTGTCTCTTTCTCTCTCTCTCTCTCTCACACACATAACTATGAAACTTTTTTTTTTGAATTTGGGGTTACTTAATGAATGCATTTTCATTATGTGTATATCATATAAATACATATTTATATATTGGTGCATTAGGACCAATGTATATAAAATAAAAAAATAAACAAGAATAAATAAAAAACATTCACTACACATAAGATATAAGATATATAACAATGGTTGCAAATCATTACAAACAAGGCACAAGAAATAGGCTTGGATTTAACTAGGCTATAAAAATAATTCATTGCAAGGCATTCAAAACAAAATAAAACAAGGAAATAAACTTGAAACACTTATCATCTACAATTGTGATATTGGACAACCAATTTATCATACTCTCATTTAAATTAAATCTTAAGGCATTTGATAAGATTCAGGTCCTATAATTCCTTTTTGAAATTCACAAAGCATCATTAAAATTGTTGAATATGGGCAATGTTCTTTGTAGGCATTTCTTTTCCACTAACTTTTCAAATTCTATTCAAAGTATATGAATAGTAAAAGCATAACTGTAAAACAAATTTGATTGCATGTTTATATACTAAATTAAATTGGTAAAAATTAAATGGAAAAAATAAAACATTTTCAATCTTTGATCTAAATTCAAAAGAAAAAGAAATAAAAAATAAAATAAAATTATAATTATAGAATTGCAATTTTTTGACTTTGGAATTACCAAGTGAATGAATTTCACTTTGTGCATATATAAACATAATTGCATTAGGAGATTTCATACAGAAATAAACATCATAGAGTATAATTGAATTAGAATATCCAACCAAAATGTACATAAAATCAATCAATAAGTACGTACTAAACTATAAATAGGAAACATGAATAAGGAAAACAATAATTGCATAGTTGATATATACCAATGGTTGTAAATAATTACACATAAGGCATAACATATAGAGTTGAATTTAACTAGCTTATAAAGATAACTAATTACAACTCATTGCATACAAAACTTGGACATAAACTAGAAGCACTTATTATTAAAGCCTAGGCAACTAATTTATCATACTTTCATTTAAATTAAATCTATGGAAATTTGATAAGAGCCAAGTCCTAAACGTTATTTCCTTTGAAATTCATAAAGTATCATTGAAAATGCTTTTGCAATTCAATAAGCATGGTTGAAGCTGCTACATCGACGGGAAATTTTCCTTTCTTTTGAAATTGACAAAGCATCATAAAAGTAATAACTTTGAAATTCATAAAGTATCACTGAAAATGCTTTTGCAATTCAATAAGCATGGTCGAAGCTGCTACATCCACGGGAAATTTTCCTTTCTTTTGAATATGACAAAGCATCATAAAAGTCGTTGCATCCTGTGCAATCTTCTTTATAAGCATTTCTTTTCCATTAACTTCATGGAATTCGGTGGAAGAAATGTGAAGAGTAAAAACATAACTACAAAATAGAAAGAAAGTAAGGACAAATTACTTTTAAAATCTTAAATGAACCAAACATTTTACTTAGACATGTCTAGGCACCTTCTTTTGTGAGAATTTCCTACTTTTAAAATCTTAAATGAACGAAACATTTTACTTAGAGATGTCTAGTCACCTTCTTTTGTGAGAATTGCCTAGCTCTACACACTTAAACACTAGAGATGCCCATTTGTTCTTTCAGGGAATTTCATGCTGCAATTTGTGTCGACCTACTTGAACCTTGGGTGGACCTCTTGAAAAGAAGGTAAGTATGTAGGTTAAATTTATAATTTTTTTTATCTTTTTTTAATATTATTACCATAAATCCTAGCTATTCAAAAAATCCTTACAAAATATAAATATACATATTTATATTATAACAATATTACAAATTCCAAATATAAATATCTATATTATAATATTATTTTTTTAATTATATTTATATTATTTGTACATTTGTAAATATCTAAATTATGGTAACAATCCTAAATACTAATTATATAAAATCTAATAAAATTTAATATTGTAAAAGATACTAATATATTGAAATTTAACATAATTGTCTTGATTTCCAAAACTCAACTTTTGCTAATGAAAAATACTAATCTTATTATTCTATGAGTACTTACAAATTTAACCTAAAGCTAAAATCTATACAATTCTTATCAATATAGAATCAATTATGTGGAAATGTACACATTCTAGTATTCTAAATTATTCAACTTAAGTGGGTAATGCACATTAATGACACACTAAGTTGGTAATGCATGTTAATGGTGTGGGATGGTATGTTCAAGTGTATTTGGTGTTGTAAGAAATTAGTTTTTTTGCACCATAATATATTTATTCTCATTTATATATATATATATATATAATTCATATCTTTTCATTTTGACCAAATTTTATTAGGAATATAAATTAAAATTATCATTGAAAAAAAGTTGGTGAGTAGCATTGTAAACAATCATTTAAATGTTTTCACTCATCTTTTAATCTAGCATGTTTTTCACTTTCAGCCTTGGATAACTACATATTTTAGTGAATATAATTTAATGCATATTGGTTTTTATAATTTAATGTATATTTTCTTGCAATTGTATTTCTTTTTCAAATAACATGTCAAAAATACCATTATGTTTTCTTTGAACCCTTTATTTGATTGACCAATAAATCAGCATGAAATTTCAAATATACTATGAGTTTTTAAAACATATTAGGTGTGTGAGACTTCCAACGAGAGTGATGGTGAGTTACACATTTTGAGAAAATCCTAATTGACCACATGGTATATTGCTTTTCTAATCTCCATGACAAGTTATAATGTTGCTTGCCAAACCATCTAAATTGATCAACAAAGAGCAGATAATAAATCTATAATTATTAATAAAATAAAGATGTGAATATGAAAATAAATGGAAATAATTCAAGAATCTACATCGTGCATTAAACTAACATCATTCATGGACACTGTCTAGAACCATCGTGATAACAATAGTTTCACCAAACAAGAGTATATACATTATCTATATAGAATTATGTTTTTTATCTTGTTGTCAATGTTCATGAATCAAATGAGGGAACTCCTGACAACCATTGTACCATATGAGGTTTGTGAAAAACTTCAATATAACAATTGTCAAACATGAGACATTAGAAATTTGCTATAAACTTTAAAAAACAATATAGTGCTTTATGAGGTCATCCATACTATTACGACAATTTAGCACCAAAAGAAATGTAAAATAAGTTTTAAACAACATACCCTCAGTACAACAGTTCTGATTGACATGATTAGTGTCATGCTGAGATGTTTTGGAATTCACCGAAGTCTATAAAAAACTTCTAACTACCTTGGTGTTGGGACGAATGGGCTTTTGCAAGGCCAATTGTCTAGTTGTAGACTTTCAGGCGCCTAGTTGAAATTTATAAAGCATCATTGAAACTGTTTTTGAAATTCAAAAAATATGGTTGAAGATGTTACATCGAGGGGAAAAATTCCTTTCTCTTGAAATTGACAAAGCATCATAAAAGCTGCTGCATCCTGGGCAATCTTCTTTGTAAGCATTTCTTTCCCACTAACTTCATGGAATTTTGTGTGAGGAATGTGAACATTAAAAACATAACTGCAAAACAAAATGAAAGTTAGAACATATTACTTCCAAAATCTTAAATGATCCAAACATTTTACTTAAACATGTCTAGTCACCTTCTTTTGTGAGAATTGCCTAGTTCTGCACACTTAAACACTGGAGATGGCCATTTGTTCTTTTGGCAAATTTCATGCAACAATCTGCGTGGACCTCCTTGAACTTTGGGTGGACCTGTTTGGAAAACAAGTATCTAGGTTAAGTTTAGTATTTTTTTTCCCATATAGATATTATTACCATAAATCCTATTTATTCAAAAAATATTTACAAAATATAAATATACATATTTATATTACAATAATATTACAAACTCCAAATATAAATATTTATATTATAATATTAATTTTTAAATTATATTTATATTATTTATACTTTTGTAAATATCTAAATTATTGTAACAATCCCAAATACTAATTATATAAAATCTAATAAAATTTTAAAACTGTAAAAATACTAATATAATATATTGTAATTTAACATAATTTTCTTGATTTCCAAAACTCAAGTTTTGCTAATGAAAAATACTAATCTTATTATTTTACAAGTACTTAGAAATTTAAGTTAAAACTAAAGCCTATATAGTTTTGATCAATATAGAATCAATTGTGTTGAAATGTGGAAGTGTACACATTTCAGCCTTCTCAATTTCTTTAAATTAAATTGGTAATGCATACTAATGGTGTGAGATGGTATGTTCAAGTGCACTTATGTTGTGAGAGTTTTTTTTCACTATAATAGATTTATCCTCAT
>APFE030990491.1:5254-16125 GCA_000404065.3 Pinus taeda
ATGTAATTTTCTTCTTTTTATACCAGAGCTTCAGGAATTTCTTCTGGACATTAATATTGATAGTACCTACCAATTCCATCCAAGGGTATCCCAAAACAACATCTATGTTATCCATATCTGAAGCATAAAAATCACCATGAAACACATACTTATCCATAGAAAGTTTCAAATCCTTATAAATTTGAACATCCTTATCATCAACCTGTGTATTTTCAATATGTTTTGCTGGAACTTGAAATTTGTTTGCCGAATTAACATTGATGAAATTATGCTTGCAACTAGGATTGATAGAAACAATGATATTCTCTTTCTGAATTAATCCATGAACCTGTAATAAGGATATACCAGTAGGAAATAGACCCACCTATTTCTCCTTATCTTGTTTTCTGGCATGAGACCATCTTTCCAAAAGTAATTTTTCAAATTCTTCATCGGGCAGGTTGAGACACTTCTTTTGGTTAAGTAATCCCCACCATGTGGCTGCCTCCTCTCTAAATAGCTCCACTACAAACCACTTCCAATTGTTTTTCCATAATGATTTCTATTTTTTTATGTATTCTTCAATAGTAGGACCATTACCTTTTCCTGTAAAACCGTAACCCGCCATGAAGAGGGTTTTGAGAAAACTTTGGCGAAAATTTGAAATTGTCATAGTTTAGTCAATATTGATCAGAATCCCTATTATAACTTGTTTTTGGAAATGGAACAACAATTCTTCATCTGCCCATGTGATAGAAATCCTGATCCAGGCACTTGAAATTTCAGATCTGCGTTGCTACTCTCCCGCCGTCACCCAAAATTTCTGCAAAAAGAGTTGATTTTAATTCAGCGATATCTCCCTCATCCTGACTCCGATTCGACTGATTTTTTTTTTTTTGAAATCATGTATTTTTTCACAAATATTCCAGATCTACAATTAGATCTTGCAGATTGTGCACCAGGACATCTAGATCTGCGCCGCAAAACTCGCTGCCTTGAAAATTGTCTGCAACCCCACTGATTTTTAAATCAGCGATATCTCCTTCATCCGGACTCCGATTTGACCGATTTTTTTTTTGAAATCGCTATTTTTTCACAAGAAATACAGATATGCAATCATATTTTTCAGATCTTGAACCAAAACGTACAAATATGATCTGCAAACTCGCCGCCCTTGAAATCCTGCAAAAAGTAAAAAAAAATTCCACTTTTGTGCCCAAGAAAGTGCTCTGATACCACTTGGTGTAGCTCTGATACCACTTGCTATGCAAGGATAGTGACTTGGTAGATATTCTCAATAGCCCTTTCTGATTGATTTGACCATGAATCTAATTTTTTGGGTCGTCTTACTAAGCTCTGACAGATAAGCACAGTGTAATAATATATTAAAGCCTTTGAAGCATTAGCCTTCCACACAGGAGGTCTAGTAGATGAATTCTACTTGGAATTTTTTGTCAATGTTCTCAAAGATGCCATACAAGCCCACTTCCGACTGCAACACCTAGTCTCATGGCTGGTAGCTTGCAAGATAGCTCGTGAAGTAAAAAGTGTGTTAGCGGCCCAGTCAACTTGTCCAAATTTCATAGCCAAGGGTCACCCAACCCAGGCTCCAAGCACTACCCAAACACTTAAGGTTCAAAAGGTGTCACTAGTGGAAATGGTGGAAAGGAGAAAGCACGGATTGTGTTACTACTATGATGAGAAATACTCCCCGGGGCATAAATGTAAGGAACCCAAATTCTTTCAAATTGATGCTACTGATCACAATTCATTTGAGGAAGCCCCACTATTTGAGGGACCTATTAGCCTTGTGGGAAAATGGCCCAAAAAATGGATTCAAAACACTCTTGAACTCTTCAAGAGTTGATTAAGATCTTCCCAAGGTCAAACCAATCATATGCCAAAAGCCCTAGGGAGAGCGGAAATACACTATCGGGAGGCAAAAACACTCCAAAACCATGAAAAAACCAAAATCGCAGGCTTAACAGTCCAAATGCATGACAACCGTTCGATCTAGCCGATCAATGGTACAGATCTAATCAGCGGACCACATCAGTAGATCTAAGTGGCACAGGTAGGTAGAGGCAATCGGCGCAAGACACTGCCGATGATCAAATCGGCAGGTCGCAATGGCAAAGGCAAATCGGCACAAAACATGGGGTGATGGCAATGGTGATTGTCGATTAAACGAGGACCGTCGATCGCACACACAGATCAATGGTCCATATTGCAAGTTGGAAATAATTAATTCCTACTTGTCTATGGTTGTAATTTTCTAATTGAGGAGTTTGTTCCTACATAATAGGAATAAGCTAGAATATAGTTTCTCCTAGTTTAGTGTGTGGTTGAGAGAATCTCTCAACCACACTACTGTACGTCTAAGATAACATTCCTATATTAAGACTATTGACTGTATAAATGTGTGTAATTTTCTCATTCATTAGATTAATAGAAAATATATTGATTGTGCTACTTTTATCTTGGTATTAGAGCCTATGAGAGCCTGGCCCCTCCTGGGCTGAGGGAAAATAAAGAGTGTAGTATATGTTTATTTGTCCATCATATCTATTTGAGAGAACTGTAAGGCTGTGGCAGCGAAGAGGTGCAGAGGGACTTGTCGCTCGTGGCTTCAGGGCGATGTCTGGACTGCCCAGCAGATCGGCAGCAGAGGTCGAGCGGTCAGTTGACTGCGCAATCCAGCGGAAGCGTGGTGTGGCTGCGTGGTGGCTCTGTGTCCACCTGAGGGAGATCTGGTGGCAGATTGGGATCGATGTTAGGATCCTGTGGAGTGTGACGATGCCCGCTTCCTGCAGGGTGTCGTGGGATGAAGTCTCATTGGCATAATTCCCTGGTTAACCACGGGAGGAAGCTGTCGGGCCTGCGATCAAATTTGGATCGATGTCGAATTGTCGTGACGCATTTGTCATTCTGCAATCGTGTATTTGCAGACAGATCTATGTGGATATCATAGGCAGAGGATTGTGTATTTATGGTCGGATCTGTGTGAACATCACAGGAAGCCGATTCTTTTTTTTCTCAGCTACCGAGGATGTGCAAGACTTCGCTGACAGGTTGGAATCCGCATACAGAAGTTGGGTGTCTGCTCGGAATGCGACATACACAGATCCAAGTTACGGTGAGAATTTAGACAATTCAGTTGATTTTTGGTGCCAAGGCACCGCATATTGAATTTCCATTCATGGAGCCAGGCGTCGTCGAGGAGATACGTGCTGCACGTCAGCGAGAGATGTGTACAGGAATTGGTTGAATTATCTGCAGCGGGAGATAACAATCGGCTTGGTTGGAAATACATTTTTTCTAAAAATGGAATTGATATTTTCGCCAAGGATGAAGGATCATTGGAGTTTCAGCCCATGTGAAGGGCGTTGGGACTTCCGTGGAGGAGGCAGCAGGAGGCCGCCATTGAAAGTTGAACAGATCAAGCCGCGGGGACCATTGGGCAGACCATCGGGTGGACGGATTGGGCGGTCACTGCACTGGTGCCCGGTCTGGTATCCCTGATCATTGTCCCGCTTCTTCTTTATGTGATCTACCCCTGACTATTTTGAAGGTCGTAGGTGGACTCGGTCTGTGATTCTTAGCAGCTGCTGCATCACTGGACGGAAGGTCGTATCAGAAAAAGGTGGCGGAAGAATCGTTTCAGCGGGACCATGGTCGACAATGGCACATCACAGCTAGCAATCGTGGGTGCCATTTCAGGATGGTGATCCAAGTTTTGAGCGAGAAGTTCTTCAGGGAATGAGGCGTGGTGCACGCTTGCTCAATCTTGGGATCTTGCTGAATTTTTTGGAGAAGTGAAGATGTCGTGGCAGACTTACGTCGATGATCATATCATGTGCGAGATTGGGCGGGGAACGGCGGCCATTATTGGGCAGGATGGCAGCATTTGGGCTCAGAGCGATAGCTTCCCAGCGATCAAGCCTGAGGAATATTTTTCTTTCAAATGTTTGTTACCATAAAGTAGAAATGGGCAGACGAGATCAAATTATTTGATGATAGTGTTATAATGAAAACCAAATTGATAACAGATTTTATATGATCACGGCCCGAGGACCGTTCTAACACGGACCCCGCGGACATTGAATCATTCCATGGGTACCTTGGCTTTATAGTCGCCCAAGTCTGTTTCCTCTTACGGAATCCTTTTTTTGTTTTCCCAAACCCGTGTCCCATGTACTTCATCATCGAATCTACTTCCAATGGAATTTTATGTTCCTGGCCTATGCTCCAGGCTTCGACCCCTCCTTTACTTTATCGGAATAACTGTATTTTGTGTATCTCTACTCCCATTTTCACTATGCTTGGACACGGACTATGAATATTGCCTAAACGCAGGTAGTAGTTGTGGCAATATTACTTTTCTATATCCTTTCGACGTAGGAAAGCGTGGATGCGGTCTGCCTGACTTTTAGGTCAAGTGTGTGGGGAACGTAAGTCCGGTAATTTTGATTCAAGGGCTGAATTACAAAATATTTGCGATGAGCTACGATATACACAACTTCGTGATTTTCAAGGATGATAAATGCCAGTTCTTTGATGCCGTTATAGACCAGGATATTGCAGGGCCGTGGAGCTGTGCACCAGACAGGGCCGCGGAGGCCTACAATTGGTCCAGACAGCAGTATCCACAAATGGGTTTTGACCCAAATGCCTGTCATAGTGATTGTGATTCATCTTCACCTGTTGTTGATGATGATGAAGTGGGTACTTCTAGCTTGAGGCCTCTGGGCGTTAGGCTATTACCAGATTTGAATCTTCCACCTTGCGATGACGAAGAGGATTTCAGCAGCATGTTATTGCATCTTTGAATGCGCTCTTCTTTTTTAGTGCCCTGCAAAGGCCACGGTTTTGGGTGTGCCAAGCCGAGTGATGGCCGATTAAGATCCAACAGGTTGTTTCAGATTGCCAGCCATAGCCTTGTGTGGAGACCACTTTGAAGTTAAGTTTGCAGTGTATTTTTTTTTTTGGGTATAGGCAAATTAGTCTTGGAAATTTGTATACATATTGAGATTCGCGACCTCAATATGAAGTTATTTTGTTAGAATTCGCGACTCTAACAAATGACAGGATAAGCATGGAGTTCCAAGAAGTTATTTGAACAGATAAGGATGCCCACGATGTAGGAGAAGATGAAGTAATGAAGCAGCAACAACGATTACGGTGGACAGCAAAGTAGATATGTGTTTGACTTAGTGTGGTTTGTGGAATAGACTCCCTAGTATGTTGTAATAGTCATTGTATGTACCAGAAACTCCAAAATGTAGAATGAAATGTAAGCCTTGTAAAGGCATTTGAAAGTTCGTGGTGATCTCAAAACCACTTTGTAATGGTTTGTGGTCAGCCTGAAACCATCTTGTGTCACTGTAATGTAATGGTTGGTGGTGAACCATAAACCATCTTTAGAGCCTTAGTGGCTACAGGAGTTGCCTGGTGGTGGCGAGTTGGGGTTCCGTGATCGGACCTGCCCAGTGGTGGCAAATCAGAGATCTGTGATCTGCTCGGTGGAAGCAGATCGGTGTTTTGCCCGGTGCTGGCATATTGAAGTTGGCGGATTTGCCCAGTGGAGGTAAGTTGGACTTGCCCGGTGGTGGCAGATTGCCTTTGTGGTTGTGTGTACACAGGAGCTTTGTGCTTGTAGGAGCAGGTGGACTGCAGTAACACCTGGCTCGAACTCAGATGATTTTTTTTTTTTTTTCTGAGTAGAAGGGGATTGGTGCGTTTTTCGCGCTGACAACAGCGGCAAGAAGGCCAACTGCCGCGTCTGTTAGGCCATTAATCGCGCTAATGGGCGCCGGTTTTACGTTCAGGATCGCGCCAATTCACCTTCAAGGAGATCCGCGGGATCAGAGAAGTTGTGGATCTGTCCGAGGGCAGCAGACTGTGCTTTTGGAGGTTTTGTACATGCAATTCGCCTGATGGTGGTGGATTTGACTATCATGACAAGTAGTCATTAAGGGGGGGAGTTGGAAATAATTAATTCCTACTTGTCTATGGTTGTAATTTTCTAATTGAGGAGTTTGTTCCTACATAATAGGAATAAGCTAGAATATAGTTTCTCCTAGTTTAGTGTGTGGTTGAGAGAATCTCTCAACCACACTACTGTACGTCTAAGATAGCATTCCTATCTTAAGACTGTTGATTGTATAAATGTGTGTAATTTTCTCATTCATTATATTAATAGAAAATATATTGATTGTGCTACTTTTATCTTTGCATCGCTATATCACTATCGGAAAAAATCAAAGGGTGGACGCATGACACTGCTGATCAACAATCGTCGATGATCGGATCGGTGGGTCGCAATCGACGGACGTGAATCAGCATTATCGACACTGACTAGGGGGAAAGAGTGATTGCGATCGGCGATTAAACGTGGACCGTCGATCGCGCGTGCAGATCGACGGCCCATGTTACATCGCCGGATCGCTATCGACAGAAACCAAAGGGGTAGGGCCTTTACATATACATGCATGCGACTCGATGGGCTGGACCCGATGGCATTATAAATGATTTCTTATAAAATTTCAAGTCTGCGCCCAAGCCGTTTTCAATGTATTTGGTATATTTTCGTTAGATAAACGAAAATAAAAAGGGAGCCTTGGAGCCTTGCGATTGTGATGAAGCCCAAACCTGAAAGGGTCCGAGAAGGGAAATTTATAATTTTTGAAGTTTGAAAAGGCCGATTTTTCACGGTTTTAGTGTTTCTCATATATTTTCGAAATACAAAGAAATACACAGGCCAGGCCAAATGCAACTTGCGATGGCAATGAGGGCGGACCTGATGGATAACTAAACCATATTTTAGGGCTTTTTGAAGTCCAAAATACACATTGATGGGCAGGAATTAATAGTGTTGCAGTGTTTCATTGTTTATAAACAAAACAGTCATGGTTTGTAGTTTAAAGGGAAACACAAAGGCCCGAAGACCTATTCGCCATATAACAGCACCCAGGATATAGCTTGCTGGGAAACAAAGCCTGGAAAGGGAAAAGAGAAGGGCCACAGTACGCTGCAGCCTGAAACAGAATGATCATGGAGCATCTCTGACATGAGAGAGCTCCCAGACAGTGCAAGAACTAACCAAAATATCTGAATGCGGTTATTCCTTTGTCAGAAGAGGAAAATCGTCGAGCCATGCCTGCCTATTGAGGGAATTAATTAGTTAAACAAGACAAAGGGATAGATTAAGACACCTGAAGCCTCAAAAGGCTCAAGACGATTGTAAAAAAGCTATAAATAGCTGAAAAAAAGATGTAACAAGGGTTCAACTTCTGGAGACTAATGAGACTTTGCTACTCAAGCTTCTCATCTTCATTCATTAGTAATACAAGCTTCTTTTGCTGTTATATGTTCAATGTCCATTTTCTCTTCTGTTATAAGCTTGCACTTGAATAGGTTGTTCATGTTTCTTTTGTATCTAATGCCAGATAACTATCATCTTATCTCTGCATTGATAAATTAGATTTGCAAGTTTCTTTTATTGCCTGTAGCTAGCCATTCATATGTGTTTATGTATGCATCTACTGGTATGGTCAGTATTCTCCATCCATTCATTGAATCTACAAACTATTGAGCATTTGCAGTCTAAAGCCTTGTAAGCTAATGGTGTTCATGCATGTCTTGATTAAAAACATAGTTGAAATGCTTATTTGGCTTGATCCAAACCATCATTTATTTCAATAGTTCATAGAACAATATTGAAGATTACATGTTACCAGGCATCTCCGATATACAACATAGGAGAGTTTCCTGGAATGCTAACATTAACTGGCGCTGTTGCCGGGGAGAGGAAACTGAAGCTTAGCTTCCCTGGGAAATGACACAGACCCAACTTTGATGATAGACAAAGTCTGGGCACATTTTTGGTTGTAATCATCTATCTGGCGACTCTACTGGAGGCCGAACCTATTAGCGACTCCACTTCATAATTCTGGCTCAGTTTGTGAGGCATACTCGGAGAAATCCTCAGAAATCGCAAGCTGACCCAGTACTTGACCCGGAAAATACCATCAAGGAGAAGAAAGTATTGTAGAAAGGAGCATTGGGTTCAGGTAAACCTAAACAATATTCTATATCTCTTGAAGAATATCATGCAATAGAAAAAATACATGTTGAGAGTACAGATTCTAATACTAGCAGTGAAGAAAAGCTCTCAGAAATTCATAAAGCTCCTTATTCTTTAGTTTCTCCTTTTGTCGTTAGCCCAAAGGGAACCTCACCTACTATTCACCATACTCCTTTGGTATCGTCAATCACTCCTCCGCCTTCTGTCATTCAGACTTCTAGTACTCTTTTAGTCACCACAGTTATGGCAGGTCTGCAAGCACCCACCAAAATGGAAAGAATCATAGCCGCTAGGTATGGACCTCTAATACGGCCCACTCCTTTGAATGCTATGCCCACTGGAGAATATCAGAAGTATATGCCTAAGTTCACTGGGACTGAAGGTGTCATTGCTGAAGAACACCTTGAGTCATTTTATAGCTACGCTGATAATCTAGATATTAGTGAAGATGATGTGTGGATGAGAGTATTTGTCCAAAGCCTAGATGGGGAGGCTAGAAAATGGTTCAGAGAACAAGCCCCAAGATCTATAGCGGATATCAAAGCTTTAGATGATAAATTCCTAAAACATTGGGGGGATAAGAAGGATCTCCTCTATTACCACACTGAGTTTGGGAACTTAAAGAGAGAAAATGGTGAACTGTTGTCCGATTTTAATAAGAGATTTAACTGCATGTATAGCAAGATACCAGCTAAAGTGAAGCCCACTACTACCTCTGCTAAACTCACCTATGCTAATGCTTTTGATTCTGACTTCTGCCTACTGTTGAGAAAGAGGCGGTGTGCTACTTTGGCGGACATGCAAGATGCAACCTTGGAAGTAGAATCAAACATCATGGCTGCAGAAAAACTCAAGGGAAATGCTGATAGAAGAAGACAGAGGGGCGAGTCTTCATCCTCCTCTGATCCTAAGATAGATAAAATGACCAAAATGATCGAGTCATTAGCCTCTGAAATTTCCAAATTAAAGGTTGAGTAGCACCCTGGGAAAGGGAGAGTTCCCAATACCTTTTCTCCTAGAAATCCAAATCCATATAGAAGAGCTAATGAACAGTTGCAGATATTGCAAAGAAGAAAAGATGCCAATGAAGACCAAAGGGTCAAGACCCCTTTCTAGAATGTAGTCATGGAGGAAAAGCAGTCTAAAGAAGATAATGAGATCCACTGCCTTGAAGACAAAGGCAATGCTTCCTTTTTGACTGTATCTGCCTATGAAAATTCATTATGCAATGACCAGATTAACCAAGAATGGGGTAGTGAAGTTGTTCTACAAGCTGAAGATCAGTGCAGATATAACATGCAGTCGAAGATAAATAATGCTAAGGAAACTCCAGTTCAAAGAGTTGCTGACCCTGTAATACAACAAGCTAATAAGCAAAAACAACTGACAGTTGATCCTATCATCCTCAAAGCTCCATCTCATGAGGTAAGAGGCCTTGACAAGTCCCCTTCTCCTTTCAATTTTCAATTATAAATTCAAAAGCTAAGAATACCTATGCCTCTAATTGAACTAGTGAAAAGTGATTCTTTCAAAAGATCCATCCTCGAAGACCTTGAGCCTAAAGCCATCCAAGCCTCCACCGACTGTGTAAATCTACAAGACGACAAGCCAACTGTCATCCTCAGCCCAATGATTGAAAATGGTGAGGATAGCTCCCCATCATTATATGCCTCTTTGAACATTCATGATAAAATCCTCCACAACTGCCTTTTGGACACTGGAGCTAGCCATAACTTAATGCCAAAGGCTGTCATGGACGAGTTGGGTCTCGACATCACTAAGCCTTATCATGATTTTTTTTCTTTCGACTCTAGAAAAGTGAAATGTATAGGATTAATCAAGGACCTAGCCATCACTTTGTCTCAGCTACCTATGAAAAGCATGATGATGGATATTGTGGTAGCAGATGTACCTCCCAAATTTGGCATGTTAGTTTCTAGAGGTTGGATCAAGAGACTAGGTGGATCATTACAAAATGATCTAACCTATGCTACTGTCCCAATTTTCAGAGGTGAGAGCAAGAGATTATACAAAGAGGCACAGTTGGCTTACATAATCAACAATGAGAAGAATCCCACTAATCATCCCATCTACGCTGTTGATACTAATTTTGGAGCATGTATTCTTCATATTGAAGATTCTCAGTTGGCCTCCATGCAACTTAAAAAGCTAGTTTTCCAGATCACACAGGATGGAAACGCGCATATTTGGGGTATGTTCTTTGATGGGGCTTGCTCCAAAGAAGCTGTAGGGGTAGGTGTAGTTTGTAGGAATATACAGGGTAAGTTCCTCAGACGGAACACCAAAAGGACACTGCTCACAAACAGATCACAGATCAATACACCAGTATTTTGACGTGGTTAAAACCCTCAGAGAGGGAAACAGTCCACGGCCTGTGCCAACGTGGCTACTACAGGCAACTTATTAATAAAAGAATGAAAATTGACATAAGCTTCTCTCATGCATGGTGAACCTACAAATGACCCTCCATGCGCTTTAAATAGAATTCATGGATCAATCGGGTGTCAAGCCACGGATCAAGTGTCAGTAATACGGAGGAGAGAATGAACTGTTGGATCACTACATATCGTGACCGTTTGATCGTAAGTTACAAATGTACATAGTAAAGAAACACACTTTACCTAACTCTATACTAGACCAAGTTATACTTAACTATTCCTATGTGTCGGAATATCCTAACATCCCCCCTTAAGAACAACTTGGGATAGGATTGAAGGATTTACAAATATGACACAATAGGAGAAGGAATGAGGCACTAGAGCCTATCCCCCCTTAGTGACAACTT
>APFE030990512.1:0-68861 GCA_000404065.3 Pinus taeda
ATATATATATATATTATTTTCTCATTTTGATTGTTTATTATTATTATCATCAACATGCAACCAATGCATTAGTCATAATATCATAGAAAATAATCCACATGCCATCATGAACATACAACTCATCATTAAAACTGCATAAATATATCACATGCCATAAAAACATGAAATTTCCACATAGTATTATACATAAACACATCTATCAAAGATATAACATTACATCAACATCGTAAATAGAGCCACATGTTAATATAACATCAAATCAATATTATAATCATCTCAGCATATATCACACATATAGAAACAAATCTATTTTTATCATGATTCATCAATCATATTCATTAACAATGAATACCATCTATTTCATTGTAATGCAACAATATCATTAATTATCCATCTAGGCTCTATTTGGCTAAGTTAGTTAGCTTGGTTTGAATCCTCAATACTATGAGTGTCATGTTTTCATCAAGATATCAATTACTTTTCAATAATCCCACTTCTTTTAACTAGGAAGTCGTCAATCTACAAAGTAGGTATAGTCATCTAAGTACATCTTTAAACTTCAAATGAACCTCATCATATCGAGCTTTAATCTCTAGTAATGTATTCTTCCTTCCCCAATGAAATATAATGAAATTCATCATTAAGATATTACTCGCCGCACAATCATTCTTTAAATCATCAATATCAAAATCAAATTTCCATGAACATTAAACATACCTTGCTTATCCATTCTAGTACCATTCTACTCAATGGCACACATACACTAGGCCATCCTTGTTTAAGTTTGTCGTCATGCTTAATCCACTTGCACAAGGGCTTGTTAATCCTCAATGATTTATCCATCACTTGGTAAGTATCATTGTTCATCCTCAAAAGGGTTTGCTTATCTCATCAAGTTCCCATCTCAATATCACTCAATCTCTTTTAGTGTAGATTCACCCTTCTTAAAATTGAGCTAGAGATTATTCCCTTTCACTTTTAGCTTGTGAAGACTTTCTTTGGTTAAGAATTTGCAACACTTGAACTACTTACCTTATACAAGAAGTTTTATATGCTTTGTGTTCGTAATGACTTCTTTCGATGCAAATGGCACAAACTTGATAAGTTGATTTATATGAAATCTCAATATATTGTTAATAACTCATGAAACAATGAGTTCATATCAATCAAGTACATTATCTATTGGTTGATTCTAACTTCTATTGTCAATATGCACATAATTCTTCTCAAGGTCTCCTTATAGAATTTCTAGCAACATGCCTTCTTATACTTCAGATGTTATTTTTGACCATTTAAACTCTTCAACATTTTCTTAGTTTATCGATTATCATTCTTGAGCAATTACGAGTGTTCACAACTCCTTATCTTGACACTTTTAAATTATATAGGTCATCACTTTGACCCTTGACACTTTTAAATTATATAGGTCATCACATTGACCCTTGACACTTTTAAATTATATAGGTCACCACTTTGACCCTTACCAATCATGTTGCTCAATCCACTCATCAATATTCTCAAGAGAACTTTCTTCTTGATAAAAACATCCCTTCACTCCCTCATACCATATATTCATGGATATATTTTTGTCTTCACTAATAGTCTCAATTTCCTAATATTCCATGTCTACTAGCTTCAAAGATGGAAATTTCTTCACCTTGTTCAATTTCAAAAACATATTATCAAATTGACTTTGATATCTCATCTCTAGTCACCATGGTTTCTTTTCCTTCCTTCTAAAATGCATAAAATTATTACCGTTGGAAATGTTGTTACTTTTCCCCAACTTTGGTAAGACCCTATAAAATAAATTCAATAAAGTGGCAATCAAATGTAATCCACTTACCATTTCATTTTTTAAGGCATCAAAGGAATATAATTGCTTAATCATACATTTTGATGTCCATGATCCACACATATAGTTAGTCACCTAAGGAAAACTTTACCATGTGACTTTCCTATTATAGGGAAATATTGTTATAGATGTTGCCATGCACATAACTTATCTTCCTCCAATTGATCAATTTTACTATGAATTCACTTATTTAATCTAATGTCATTAAACTTTCAAGGGCCTTTGAAAATGACCTTCATAACTATCATAATTATTCAACTTCATTAGTTGATTGCCAATATTTCCTTCCTTACGTGCATCATCCTTAAATGGACCTTATAGTGATTCTCATAATGTTATTATATGAAATCTTCTGTAACTCCAAAACCATTTTCTACCATGTTATTCATGAGCCATGTGACACCTCATTCATTCCCTAAAACAAAAATCTCTCATTCTGCTCTAGGATAGGCTATTGCTTCGTGTTGATTACTTACCATTGTTGGTGAAACTTCCACTGTCATTATAAGTTCTTTCTATTACTCTTTTTTATTCACTTCACTATTATAGGATGGTCATGGTTATGAGGGCTGCCAATTGTTTTAGTCATTAGAATTTATGCATTCTTCCTTTTTCCTTCATCCTTAGGGTGATTATATTAAATAATACCACGAACTTTGAGGACCAAACTAAGAAACCTTCCTTTCTAACAATTGTTGTCTCTCTATATATATGTTTCCGTCATCTTATTCTAATAATAGGGTTATTGTTCTTTCAAGGCTAGTTTATTGCTATATTATGTATATACTCATTATTTCCATCTTCATTTGACATGTACTTTTCTAAAATTGCACTACAATTTCCTCACATCTTTGTCAAATAGCTATTGTCTTTTTTACTTCCCCATATTAACTAAAACGATTTCGCAAGTATATCACTTCATGCAAAATTAGATATAAATTAATAATATTAATTGTTTACCACTCTTCCCATCTTGAAGATGTGATGCCCTTAAAGCATGATAACCCATAACCACTAATTATTACAACTCAACAATCTCTATGAATCCCTCCTAAATTTTTTCAAGCATTCTCTCTCTAAACTTTAAAGTCATCATCACTAGGTTGTCTCAAATTGACTCTCTTTTTGAGGGTAGTTTGTGCATGAAGTTTATTTTTTTATTTATATTATTTTTTAATATAGTGTTTGTTTAGAATTTGCTACAAAGGTTCTTGGTGGATGTCTATACTTGGTATTCATAGTGACTTTCTAGAATCCCTTGTTAACAAATCAACAATTTCTTGAGAGTATCTTAGATATTAATGAAACACAATCTTGCATTTAATTTTATTATATAATTTTTTAAAATTTACATGTGTTTTCTTATCATTATCCCTTCTTTATTATAAATCATCCTTGATGCTAAAATATCAAAGTAATATTCATAAAAAAGATCATTATTAGAAATCATTTAGCAAGATTCCAAACAATATTATAACCAAAATAAACCACTATCTCCATAATATTATTTTTGTTTATTTACACCATCTTTATACTATGTTTACTATTTATTTTCCCCACTATGTTTACTCTTTATTTCCCCAAAACTAAACAATCACAAGTAACCTTTATAGGAGTACATTCAAACTCATCAATTATATATAATATTACACATATCCATAGAAGAAACATTATGTATCATCATTTTTTTTTTTTTTTTTTTGTAAGCTTTGGTAGGACTCTCCCATTTTCATGTCCATTACACAACCCGCTACAAGGGAAGGGTAGCCCAAGATTTGAACCCAAGACTTCCGGTTCGGTGAGACTTCATTTCCATGGCCACTGCCACTTGAGCTACCCCGTGTGGACATTATGTATCATAATTTTGAATCAGTGAATATAAATTGATTTTTTCTTTTAAACTTAATCACAAAGTATATCACAAATTTAATTGTATAATAATACACTTTTAGATATTCTATATAATAATATACAAACATTATATTATTATTGATACAAAACTATATTAATAATATATTCATACAATTTTTTTATATTTAAATTTCTTTCTCTATATTTATGAAAAATATATTTATATTTAAACTCCACTTTTCATAACCTCACACTTGCTCTGGAGCATGCCCTAAAAATGTTTCTACTTAGCTAAGAGTTTGTCTTCATGTGTTAGTGAAAACCTGTGAAACAAGAGTAATTCTAAGTGACATGGTTTTCCTTGAAAAACAGTGATGAGTTAGCCTGCATTCAAGCTGTAGGAGAATAATTCCAAGTGACATGGTTTTCCTTGAATAATAATGATAAATTAACCTCCGTTCTCCAATAGCAACTAATAATAACTATCCCATTACTGATTTAACAACTAAATTATAATAAATTTTCCCACTATTTAAAAAAATCTAATAATATTAATTATTTTATTTCCACACAAATCATACATATAACTAATACTCAATATTATATTTACCTATCTATATCTCTTTAAGCAGTTAAGTTAAATTTTCCTTCAAATTCATATATAAAATATTTGCTCAAATAAAAGATTTGCTATTTAAATGCTAATTTCAAAATGCATGTTATGGAGCCACCAATATTTTAATATCATACTTTTTAAAATGAAATTTTTGCTGAAATAAAAAATTTCCTCATTGTGATTACCTGATTTTGAAACCCTCTAATAATGGTGTGAATATTTACCACGATATTTACTCAAACCAAAATTTCAACTCTTAACTTTGAAGTGTAATACCTCAGGGGTGATCACAAGCCGAAACTAGGGTTAGAAGTCAAGCACAACACCGGAACTAGGGTTTACGAGTCAAGCGCCGAACTAGAACTAGGGTTTAGAAGTCTAAGGGTTTATAGGCCAATGAGAGTTAGATCCGCTAGGGTTTTGCTTATTATTATTTGCATACAAACCCTAGACTTTTAGCTAGAGAGGAGAGTGTGAGGGGGAGCTGATTACGAGCGGGCCAGCAGCTGCAATTGCACAGCGAGTAGCGGGGAGAGCTAGAACCTTAGATCGCAGGTTTCATACACGATGGTAAGCGTTGGTTTCTGTACTTCATGTCTTCCGAAACCTGTTCCATGTACGTTTGTATGGAGTAATAAATCTTAGTTTGGCTCATTATATTATTCTCCAGCTGAAATTTTCATCTCTACACAAATCTAATACATGGGTCAGGGAGTCTTTTTGTTGTGAATCGATCAAATTTACTGTAGGTTTATTTAGTTTGGGATTTCTATGAGTATTTTCTGAGGCTTGAAGCTTATTTTGATGAGTTTTGCAGGGGCGTGTTAGGACCAAAACAGTGAAGAAATCCTCTCGTCAGATAATAGAGAGGTACTACTCTCGTATGACACTCGACTTCCATACCAACAAGAAAATTGTTGAGGAAGTTGCCATTATTCCTTCCAAACGTCTCAGAAACAAAATCGCTGGATTTTCAACGGTATGTATGCAGTTTTCCTCATCCTCAAACCCCAGATCTTTTAAATCTCTTATGCCGAGCTCAAAGGGTCAATGTTGGGCTCTGTGCGTGTTTGATTGGTCGTATTAACGGATGTTTTAGGGGTTTCTGTTACCGAGATCCTTATGGTCAGTCGTTTTTTTAATTGCCGTGCATCTTTTTTCCACTTTTGTTGCAGCATTTGATGAAACGTATTCAAAAGGCCCCGGTGAGAGGAATCTCGTTGAAGCTTCAAGAGGAGGAACGAGAAAGGCGCATGGACTTCGTACCCGAGGAGTCCGCTATTAAGACGGAAGTTATCGAGGTATTGTCTTTACATTCTGCCCTAAAATGCTCGACAAAGAGAGGACCTTTTCCCGTTCCTTTTCGGTTCTTTCACCAGTTCCTATTTTGACACTACTTTACTCACCAATTTATATTTGTAATATATGATGGGAGGGTGATCTGTTAGCGTTCTTATTCCCATAATCTAGCCATGTCTCTTGGTTTTTGTGAATTTTCCTGTTTCCTGTTTCTAGTAACATAATTTGTTGGTATTTTCCACAATAACTTCCTTGGAGGGGGTGAATATTGTGAGCAATTCTACATTTTTATCTGCGATGTTCTTATCGTTTTATTTTTAAACGTTTCTAATATATTTAGAGGGGGAGCCGTTCGTTTTTCTTATTTTTGCGAAACCCTCTAACTATACCTCTAGGCGTCCATTAAGTTTCCTGCTTCCTGCTTCCTGTTTCATTGGTATCTGCTATGATAGCCTGCGATACTTAATGAATGCAATTTTACCTTTTTCCCCTGTGAATGTCTTTTCAGTATTTTTTTTTGGAATGTGCATGCCATAGCTTTGTCAGTTTTTTCCACGTGGTTACATTAGACGGGGCTATTGTGTGGAATCTAATAATCTATTCAGAGCTCTACATTTTACTATAATGAACAAGAATTAGAGTAAAATCACCTATCTTGAAGTAATCGACAGTCTCCAAATCCATAAAAAAGCTCGTTAGCAACAATACCAACTGGCTGGATTCCTTCATGAATTGTCAAATGTGATATTATTTCAATACGTATGTGGTGAATAATGTGTCAATCGGTATGGTTGAAAATCCTGGCATTATCTTGTTTGATGTTAGATATTGTTTCAAATATTATACCAGAAGAGACTCAGTTTACAGCCGTAGCCTTTTTTATGGTTAATTTCATTTTTAGCAAATGAGAATAAGCAGGGTGGAGTTAAATCTTCTATCTCACTTGACTGAGCTGAAGTTATAAGAGGTTGAAAGCTTAAATTAGCATATATCCATCTTAACCCGAGTAGCTATGTGCCAAGTTGCTAGAGTACTTGGGTTTGTTGACAGTGATGGGGGTGGTGTTTCTGAAACAGGATACTTGGGTTTGCCAGCGGTGCACCGTGCACTATATATCTATGGAGTTAACTCTTCTATCTCAGTAAAGTGATAACCTCACTTGACTGAGATGAAGTTAGAAAGGATCCATCTTAATCCCCCTGAACAGCGATGAATCAAATTGCTAGGGTACTTGGGCTCGTTGACAGGGATGGGGTGGCATTTCTGAAACAGGGGACTTGAGTTTGTCACAGGTGCACTGCACACTATATATGTATATAGTGCACACACACACATACGTGCATATAAAAAATTAATATTAAAAAACTAGCAAATTGCTTAATATCATTTTCAGCAGGCAAAAACAAAAACATGCACATTGTTCCATTGAAGTTTTGAACAACCACAAAATCATTAGAAAAATACTGAATGGTTATCACTATCATATGAACTTGATATTAACAGGCCTCAACTCTTCTCTTCCGGAAATGAAATGGTGAAATGAGGTGTAGTGTTTTGAGTGCTTAAGTGAAGGTTTAGGGTTTTTGGGGGGACTCCTGGTCATATTCTTGCATTTTTGGTCCTTTTTAAAATAAAAAATATTTGTGAATGATGGGAGTCTGTGACTCCCATGCACCCAAAAACACCCATAATTGGGGTTTTGTTACACAGTTAGCGCTACTTCCCCCACTTATTTGTTAGGATTAACCCCATTTGTTTGAGTTCATTAGATTGAATGGTTGTTTCTGAATTCTTATGGGAGATGGAACTGGGGGTGGGTACCTGTGCAACTTAGGCTTATACACCAGGATGAATTAAATTCCTTAAGGTGTCAGTCTATGATTTTCTTTTCATCCTTAACCTTCTTTGGTAAATTTTTTGTGTATTCAAAGCACAAAATGGATTGGCCATATATTTATGTTAAACTCTGTAAAGAGTTGACGTATTAACCTGGGATTGTAGAATGTACCTTACATTTATAGGTTAAGATTTTCATGTATTTTCTGTGTAGATGATTAAATAGGTTTTGTTTATAAATTTGTTATTGTAATTTAACTTTCAAGTGTTGTTGTGCAGGTTGACAAAGAAACTATGGATATGCTTGCTTCATTGGGCATGTCTGATTTACCTGGAGTTGTTAAGCAGGTTTGCTGTCGTTGATTGGAATTTGTTATTTAATTGTTATTCACCTGCTGGTTTTGTGGCATCTTGCTCAACAGTTTAGATCTATCTAATGTGTAATTTATTGTATTTTGATTTCACATGTGTGTTTTGTGTCAGGCGGATCCCCCAGCAGGTGGTGGTGGTTTCATCAAGCCAGGTGGATTCCAAGGTGGTGGTGGAATGGGCAGGAGATATTAGAAAAAAGATAACTCGTATTTTTCCAAAGTTTTGTGGTTAGGTATCAGATTGTATAAGAGCATTTGGGACAGGCTTTTGGTTGAAGTAATGACATTTGTTTTTGAACTAATTTATTTTGTTGAGGCTTCTTTAGTGAAAAGTGCTTGATAATTTGTTGAGACATCAATTTCAAGGTTAATTTTTATAAAATATTTTTTGTTCTTCTAAATCTAAAACCAATTTTAAGCCATTATAAACTCACATATATGAATGGGGGTGTTATGTGACGTTGGCTACAATAACAGTAATGTTGCAATAATCAGTTCTGAGATCCTTCCATATTTTGACTGTTATGACACCTCCCTGCTTTCTTTCTGCTATCATTGAATGTATACCTTTCAATGTTGCATTATGTTCTTTAGAGTATATGTCAATTTGGTTGTAAGTAATAATATGCAGTAAGAGATTTGTGGCCCATACTACTGATCATGATTTCTATGCTTTTGTAGAAGAAATGTTTGTTTGTGAGCTCATATTTGTTGGTTGATTGTCTATTGATTGACATTCATTCAATAACACACACGATCATGCTGCTCCCATTTTACAATAAGAAGTTGCTGTGGCTTATGTATTTGTTTGAAAATGTGTGAGTTCTGCATTTTTTCAAATAACACTAAGACTTTCTGTCCACTTGAAGAGATTCAATCACTTATCAATTCTCATTCAATACAAAATTTGCTAACAAAATTCTGAAAATGTCTCCTATTTATCCATGACCTGTGGCCAAATTGGACATAGTGATGAAGACAAAAATGTTTACATGCCTAGGCACTGCAGAACAAAAGTGGAATCAGGTCGAGATTTCAAAAAATGCTTTGGTGGCACAGCACAAACACAGAGAATCAAGATGAAATGTTAAAACATGCCTGGGCCCTGGACGATACATCAGAAATGAAATTCACGGTTGTTCCTATACTGTGATGGGCATTGAGATAAAATCTGTATGCAATTATACAATTGGAGATATACCAGCAGAAGTTGTTATAGGTTTCAAATGTTTCTTTAATTTCCTCTCTTATTTTGCATCAAGACCAAAAGAAGCTGTGATAGAGACAACTCAGAACTCCTAGGAATTTTGGATTTTAAGGCTCCAGAATACATAACCTACTTGAGGGAAAACAAGCATTGGAGGCAGAGCATTTGAGCCTGTGACCTCATCACTATAACGGCCTCCACAGTTCCATATAAAGTCCAGAACTGGTTGGGTTATTTACTAAAACATCCATATGTTTAAACCGTCCCCAAAAACCAGTACACAAAGACATTGAGAAGTCATGGTATACAATAAACAAAGGGTCATCAGGCTGACCGATATTGAGTGGAAGCTCATCATGAACGTTGGGGTTGGCACCAAACTTGTACCAGTGGGCATGCCTCCACAACTATTGGGTCTGGCCAATCATTGCTTAATATCACTGCATGCTACAAACCCTTCACCAATTCCCTTGCACGATACATCTAAGAGGATGTTAGAGTGTCTGCTTATGATTTTGTGCATGTTTGGAACCATAAAAACGTCAATCTGTAGTATATATTATCTGTACATTGTCACCGATTCTGGTCCTTTGGCCAAGGAGCTGCAAGTGGAGGTATATGTTGGCCAAGGAGCTGCAAGTGGAGGTATCTGTTATCTCGTGTATTTTTGGTCGTTGAACTGTTGGGTATTTTTTCATTTAATTATTCTCAATGTGTTATTATTATTTTTCTTTCCGCAGGATTACCCCTAGGCGGGCTGACCTGAAGGGGACTGGCCTCAGGGTTCAAACCCACGCCATGTGACAGAGGGCCAATGACTTGGCAGGGGGGCTTTGACCTACATTGAGCACGAGTGTGTTGCATTAAAAATTGTCTGTTTGGGGCATTTGCTGACTGGGTTCATTTCTGCACCCAGTCTATTCATGACCTTCTGTGTGCATTTCCCTCTACCAAGAAAACACTGGAGTAGGCCCTAACGATTGTAAGTTTTACCATTCTTAGTTATGCGATGCTAAACGGTTGCAAGTTTTACCAGTGCAATGACATCATCGATACTCAAGGATAATTCGTCCATTATGGATACAAATCGTTTCTGATAAGCCCATAGAGTTGACAGCTCTGCTCTACTTTTATATTTCCCCGGAGTATTTTGTTTATTCACTTTGAATTCCAGCATCTTTTTTACACTGAAAACGCGTTTTTACAACATAATCTATATTAAAGTATCAAGAAAGACATAACAAAATACACGATTGCCTGGACACATCCCACTTAGGAAGTACACATAATTGAACGGTCCACTCAATAATTGGAGAAGTATTTTAACTTTGATAGCCAGACTCAATTGTTTTACTATACCTTTCCTATTGTTTTAACTACACCTTTTGTTGTTGAGCAAAGAAGAGTACACATTCGTCTTGCAGATCATTTTTTCCCCATGATAATATGAGAATGCCATCTTAAGTGCTGATTTTGCCCAAGATAATAGGATAATACTACTACTGTTGCTGAATAAAAGGCTAATATGGTTGATTGGTAGCTGAAGGCCGGTTGCTCAACATACCGTTGATTAATTATATATATTCCTTTAAAAGAATATCCGCTACGAATAATTACGCTTTCTACTCTTAAGCAAATTAGAGGACATCTTTCTGTCTTGGCAATTTAGTCTGGCCCGGAGTGATTTAGAATGATATATAGTAATTAAGGGCTATTTTTAACAAACTTCGGGAAATGCTTATATTATAAAAGGTTTTAGTTGAGGCACACGGAGTCGTTACAAAAAAGTCTTTCTGAGTTCATGAGAAGTTCTTTTGCTGATTACACATGCCACAAAAATTCTTTGAAGTCTCCTGTATAGGCTGACGAAGTTTCATATAGCTACAAACATAATAACCGAACTTAAGACATGGAAACTAGGAGGGTAGACCAGGTTTGCAGAGAGCTTGCCTTCATCAAGGGCGTGCATGCATACATCCTAGTTCAACGAACAGCCGGGAGAGTTTTGCCCTTCGATTGAAATAACATTGTAGAAGTCAGACTTTCCAATTTGTTGACCCTTTGTTTCGGGGAATGATCTCTCCACTTCACAGATGCAACAAAATGCTCAAGAAGACATCTCGTTCACTGCTTGAGGGATTCTCCAGCAATGACAGTGTTGTGTGTTACAATGTCCATGACAGAATGTAACTCATGAAGTGCCAATTCATGCCGATGAAGGGAGCTATGACTGGCTCACAGCTGTCCAAAGTCCATATCTACACTTATAATTGAGGGGAGGGGGGTGGGGGCAAAAATAACCAGGAATAAGCCGCTTGCAATGTTAGTGGCGTTGCATGACAATCTGCCAAGCTTCCTTCTAGCTCTGTGAACCTACTTCTTTGGTGAGAGCTCTATGTGATACCAGATAAATCCCACAACGGAAGCGTGGGAAAGAAGTGGCAATAAAACCCTCCCAGGTGACACAACCACTCATCACGGCAGGGGGTTGTAAATGATTACTATGCGTGACATGAAGAATTCATTGGTGGTTCCATTTGATGTGGTTGTGACTTGACACTTGATCCACAATATCAAGCAATATGATGAGTGACACTTTTTCCTTTCAAAGAAACCTTGTCTCTGCCCTGCTCCCCAATTTTTGTTTATGCTTATAGCCAAGTTGCACTGCGAGTCTGCTGGTGGATTATTTTGTCGTGTCATTTAATGTGGAACCATTCTTTCCCACGCTTCCATTGTGGGATCTATGCGACACCATATAAATCCCACATTGGCAGTGTGGGAAAGAAGTGGTAATAAAACCCTCGTAGGTGACATAACCACCTATCATTGTAGAGGGTTGTAAATGAATGCTATGTGTGACATGAAGGATTCTTGGGTATTTCCAGTTGATGTGGTTGTGACTTGACACTTGATCCACTATATCAAGTAATACGGGGAGTGACATTTGTTCCTTTGAAAAAAACCTCGACTCTGTTCCCCTGCGCAACAATTTTTGTTCATGCTTAAGGTGCCTTGCGAATCTGTAAGATTTATTTTGTCTTTTAATGTGGAACCATTCTACATTGCATCCTAGATGGAGGATCTGATCTTGAATTCAATTGAATCCTAGATGGAGGATCTGATCTTGAATTCAATTGATGATGGTTTCGGTCCCGCCCTCCCCCCCATTTTTGTTCATACTTGTAACCAAGTTGCTTTGCGAATCTGCAAGTGGCTTATTTTGTCGTTTAATGTGGATTCATTCTACATTGCATCTTAGATGGAGGATCTGATCTTGAATTCAATTGATGATGGTTTCTAGTTTTCGATCTTTAACTTGGGTCATTTATGCCGATATCTTATTATCAGTGATGAGTCATCAAATATTATTAAACAATTTGGGTGAAGGGATCTGACTAAGGGAAATGTTCGTCTTTAAAGAGAGTGTGTTTTAGTTGAGTTATTGATTTGCACTTTGAGATACCATGTGAATTTGCCTTTGATTGTTTCTTCAGTGAAAAATAGTCTCCCTTCACCTTCCTTCCTTAGATCACCTTTCGAGGCTCCATAAAAAATAAAACATAAGAATTTTGTGAAGTTTGCCATTTGAAGAACTCTATTCCTAATTGAAGCTGCCAACATGATTTTGGAGAAAATTTTGGAGAGTTTCTTTTCCTTAGGAGTGCTCGCATCAATAGAAGCGGTCCACCATGCTTGTTCACCATGCTCACAGAGGATTTGTTTTGCATGAGATAATATGAAAGCATAATTCTCTAATAGCAAACAAAGTTTTTTTTAGCTACACAATTAGGGAGGTAAACAATTTGCTTGAAAATGGCCTTATTTCGAGCCAACTAGAGCTTCCAAAGCAAGAACTTCAAAATAACCATCCATATAGATTTAAAAATTTGACTTATATTTAACTTATGCCAATTTGTGAACATATCACACCATGTGATAGTAGTAGTTGTGTGACATCAAAGATCTTTCAAATATAATTCTCATACTTGTCTAATTAGGGGAATTCTGAAAAAAATGTTTTGTAGTTCCTTCAAAGGCAAGACAAAGCTTGCAGTTGGAGGGACCAAGAATCCCTCTTCTTGTTAACTTGTTAGTTAGCAGTAAGAATCTTCCCTTGTGTCAGAGTTAAACAAAAAAAGTTTATTTATTAGGGTGCATTGTTAGCCCTAATTCTTTTACATAGAGCATCTCCATAGCTTTGCTTGACAGAATAGTCCCTTGAACCCCAACATGATAAAAAGGATTCAAGGATGGGTATGAGGAGGGATAATAATCTTTGATAGTGACCAAAGTTCCATCAATCAACAATGCTTTTGAAACCTAAAAAGAAATAGCTTCGAGAGAAGTGTTTCAATATTGTCTAGTCATTGTCCTAGAGGGGCTAAGGAGAGATTCTTTACTAAAGGAAGGATTCCTTTGATGATTAATTCATAGATTGACATGTTTGCCATTGCAAGGGTTCCATGATAATTTAGCTTTGATGAAGGGGAGAGTTGCTTGGAAGGCTTTCCATTTTGGTGACCCTGCTTTATCTTGAATGGCCAAAACGAGACATTTCTTTCGGGGCCTTTGAAATATTTTTCCCTCATTTTGATTTCTCACTAACTAACCTCCATAATATATTTTTCCCCATTGTTAAGTTGATTAAGTGAGAATATTTGATTCTCAGACCACCAGAGGGTTAGGTAGCCATCACTATAGCCCAATTGATGAGATGGAATGTTTTAGTGGAAGATTTTCCCCTTTCCATGTGAACTTTTGAAGTCCTTTTCATAGGAAGGTGTAGAGGGATGAAACTTGAAAGATGGGGATGTCTAATAAGACATTTTTCTAAGGGACTAATTTGCCAATCAAGATTAACCATTGTGACCCCCAAGAATGTATTTTGTTTTTGATTTTGGAAGCAAGCTTTTGCTAGTGAAAGGAGGGGAGGGAGTGAACATTGATGGGAATTCCAAGGTAAACTAAAAGAGTCCCACTTTTCTGTGAAGGGAAGGAGAAGGATTCTTGCGATGGCACTAAACACTTGTTGGCAAAGTTTACATCCATGAATTTGAGATTTATGGATGTTTATCATCCCTCCTGAAGCTTTGAAGAAGGAATATAAGACAACTTTAAACCAAAGGGTCATGATGTTTGAAGCACCACTCAAAAGGATGGTGTTGTTTGTGAATCCGGAGTGGTCGACTCTCATGACACCAAATTTGTGATTCTTTCATCTTCCAACTTTTTGCTCAATGAGTCAACCATTAGAATAGAGAGAAGAGGAGAAAGGTGGTAGCCTTGCTTAAGGCTCTTTTCCAAGTTCTTTTGAGATCTGAAGCTTTACAAAGGAAGGTGCAAAGAGGGATGAAAATTGAAAGATGGGGATGGCTAATAAGACATCTTTCAAAAGGACTAATTAGCCAATCAACATTAACCATTGTGACCCCTAAGAATGTATTTTGTTTTTCATTTTGGAAGCAACCTTTTGCCAATGAGAGGAGGGGAGGCGATGAATAATGATGGGAATTCCAAGTTAAACTAAAAAATCCCACTTATATTTTAGGGGAAGGAGAAAGATTCTTGTTATGGCACTTAACACTTGTTTGCTGAGATTCCATCTATAAATTTGAGATTTGTGGCTATTTATCATGCCTCTTGAAGCTTTGGAGAAGGAATGTAAGACAACTTTTAACCTAAAGGTCGTGATTTTTGAAGCACCTCTCAAAAGGATCGTGTTGTCTTTGAATTGGGAGTGGTTGACTCTCACGACACCAAATTTTTGACTCTTTCATCTTCCAACTTGCTTAATGAGTCAACTATTAGAATAAAGAGAAGAGGAGAAAGGCGGTAGCCTTACTTAAAGCCTCTTTTCACTGTGCAAAAGGAGGAGGGTCTAACATTGATTGATGGGAAAATCTTAGGGGGCCCAATACAAGCATTGCTTAGATTAAAGAAGGATTCATCGTAACTAAATTTGCAAAGAACTTGATAGAGGGAGGAGTGGTTTCCTTGATTGAAAGCATTGGCCATATCCAGTTTAATGGCTATTCCTTTGTCTCAACTGGCCTTACTTGAATGGATGGTCTCTTGAACAAATATAATATTGTTCACAATTTCTCTATTGGAAAGAAAGCCACTTTGATTTTCTAAAATAAGATTTGGGAGCAAGGGTTTTAAGTGACTGGCAAGGATTTTGTCAAGATCTTATAAGAAGCGTTATGGAGAGAAATAGGTTCGAAGCGGGAGAAGGATGATGGATTAAAATATTTTGGGATTAAAGCAAAAAAAATGGCATTAATGGACCCTCCCATTATTGAGGATTTATGAACATATCTTAGCATTTTTCACTACGCCCACTTTCATCAACTACTCGCAGAGTTTGTAGAAGCTTACTAAAAATCCACCAGGATAAGTGGCTTTGTCTAGTTTAGGAGATTAGATTCTTGACCTCATCTTCCCTGATTTCTGTGGTGAGGGAGGCATTGTTGGCTACTGTAATTATTCAAGGACATGCTTGAGCATTTCATTAACTTCTCCAAGACCCTGGTCTAGAGGAGCTGCATGTAAAGACTCAAAATGGAGGATTGATTCCGTTTTGATGTCTTCAAAGTTGGGCAACAAGTATCCCTCATCAAATTTTATAGATTGAACTGTGTTTTCCCATTGTCGGGTCCTTCATTTTGAGGGTTAAGTTTTGTCATGTATTTTTGTCCCTAGACGATAAGATAAGCATCTTGATTTAAGTCTCTATTCAAATTCTTGATTGCATATAGCTTTTTGATATGCAAAATGCACTTCCCTTTCTTGTAGCAGTGATTATGGAGTGACTTGGTTCTTTTCAATTTCTGGTAGGATGTCTTTTAAGGTCTTCTTGCATATCATCAATTCCTTCTTGTTAGGAGGATGATAGTGCTTTACTAACGATTTCAGGGAGACATGGCAAGTTTGATTTTCTATCGCTCTATACGAGTGGGGGAATCTTTGATCCAAATACTTTAGGCATGATTTAATACATTTCATTGCCTTCTGAAGCAGAAGGGTGTTGAATTTGAAAGGAACCGACTATAATATTGCTTCTCAGTTATTTCTAGGTTGATAGGGTGATGGGAAGACACTGACCAAGGGATAGCATTGGAGGAGATGATTACTTGATCAACGAGAGAGTGGTGTATGATAAATAGTTCAAGTTTGGCTTGGTCCAAGCCTTTTATTATACCATGTGAATCTCCCAGAGCGAGGTTTGATCAAATGAGTCCTAGATAGAAATAAAGTTTTCTGTATACTCTCTAATAGGGTTGCGAACTTTGCGACCGCCCCCCGCCCCCACCCCCACTTTTTTTTATATGTTCCAAGGTTGTAATGAAATCACCTCGTATGATTTTGTGCTTGGAGCGTGATTGATCAAAGAAGGCATTTAGGGAGCTCCAACACATTTGATTTTCCCTAGGGTGTATGAACATGTAGATGTAAAAAAGGATCTAATATCTCACTTAATTGGAGGTGCCCAAGGGAAGTCATGATCTAGTGCTAGGTTCCATAAGGTGCATATACCTACTCCTTGAATCAATAGCTTTTCACATTGTTTCTCTATATTTCTGCGCCAATGTCAAGGGCATTCTTAATGCTTCTTTTTGTCCCCTAGATGAGGAGGGTCATAGGACACTCCCTCCAAATAAGATTTTTTATGCTCCTTTTTTGCTAATGATTGTAATACACTATTGTTCTGGGAGATTATTTTCATCATTTCGTTTGAGTTGTTTGAGATCCTCTTGGGAGGAGGTCCCACTACTCTATGTCCTTGATTTGGTTCCATATCCAAAATTCTCTAATGTGCTCTACTTGCCTTGATCTTTCTCTTGTTCAACCAAATGCTCCTTGGAGGCTTTGCTAGAAGGAAAACATTTTCTCTTGGGATGATTAGAGAAGAGTTAAACCTAGAATTAGAAAAGAGTGAGAGTTGTCCAAATTGCATCCATACGGGGTTTAAAGGAGGAGGAGATTTTGCGAGGGGGAGGATGGAGGGAGGTGGCCTTAGTGCAAGATCGAAAGCCATCTGGCATGGCCCCAAAAAGTGAGGTATCTTAAAAAGAGAGGGGGTGTCGTGAGAAGTTGCTTTTGTGGGGAGGGGAAGGAGCTGAAAATCATTCAGATTTGATAAAACAACACAAAAGTTATTGGATTCTAGAATCATAGACTCAGAGTGACTGATGAGCCTCATCATTGAGTAATTATATGGGCCTTAATTGACTTTAATTCACCTCCTAGCTTAGTCAAACCAACTATTCTCACAACTTATTGCACACTTTTGATTATATTTTGTTTATGAGATGAGTAGAGTTGGATATTTTTCTTTGTGGTTTAATGTGCATGTAATGTAGGAATAAAGGATAAAAACAAGGAAAATGCAGAGATAAAAGATAAAAGCGAGGAACTATGGTAAAGACCTTGGTAAAAACTCGAATGGGAAAAGGGAGAGGAATTACAGGAGGTAAATCCTCCTCATTTATTGCCCCTCATTTGAATATTCCTCCATCAGCTGAAAGTACAAACATCCCCCCTTCTAGAAGGCAGCCAAGCAAGTGAAGGCGCAAACAGCGAAATCATGAGTATTAGAAGGTAGCCAAGCAAGTGAAGGTGCAAGCAGCCAAATCAGGAGTTCTAGAAGGCATCCAAGCAAGTGAGGGTGTAAAACAAGCCAAATCATGTGTACTAGAAGGAAACCAAGCAAGTGAAGATACAAGTTTATCTTGAGTTGGGAGCCAGGCCTCCCTACTAAAAGGCAACCAAGCTAGTGAAAGGGACAACACAAGTTTATCATTGAATTTGGCGTTGTGCCTCCCTAATTTTGAAGGAACTTGTTGGAGACTTCAGATGTATAAGTAGAGAGGTTTAGGACCTCAGTTTTTTTAGTTACAAAGAGTTAACAAGAATTCAGAGTTCTCACTATAGAACTCTACTTTGTTTTCAAGCTGCAAGTTTTGTAACATTTTTTGATTTATAATGATGATGAGTTTTGTTTTGAGCCAACATTGAGTTAACTTAGAGGGTTGAAGCTTTTGGGTTAGTGGCCAACCTTAGCAGCGAAAGCTCCTCTTTATTGTATTGTTATGCTAGCATAGATTCTTGTTTTATGTTCATTTGCTTAATTAGATGCACTTTCATTACAATAGTAGTACAAATTCATGGTTTTTTGTTCATTTTCTTAAGTAGTTCATTTTCATTACAACACTAGCATAACTTCATGATTTAGTTGCTAAAGTAGTTACATTTGCATCACCCCAGTATGGAGTAGATGATTCATGGTTTAACTAGTTATTTGTTTAAGTAGCTGCATTTCCATTACAGAGGTTTATTAACTGTTCATTTGTTTAAATAATTGCAGTCGCATTACAATGGTGCATAGTAGATCATTTATTCTTTCATTCAATTAGCAGGTTAACAAAGAGAAGATTCATAAGGTTGTCCATAGGTGTCTCGGCTTCATCTCCTCCCTTTGGGACCATGAAGTGAGGAAGAAACCCTGCAACAACCCCAAAAACACAGAGTTTCAATTTTGCATGGATTTCTTTGTTTAATGCAGTTACATGATTCATTTCATGGTCATTCATTCATTTCTTGGTCATCTGTTCTTTCACCCTCTGTCTAAGACCTCACTCATATGCCCATTCTCCTTCAGCATGAAACATCTGAGCGGAAGCTGTTAAATCACGTTGTAATCGGTTTTACCCATAGATTACCTTACGCAGCGAAACCCGACCAATCACTGCCCAATTCATTTTCAACGCTGATTTTATGCACTTTAAATCCCCATTTTCGATCTGCCTTGTCTGATCTGACGGCTATCACGCACCCACTCGCCAATTAGCTCGGTCAAATCTCCACCGTTGACTTGTCTTGCTAGATCCGATGGTTATCGGGCGATATCACGTGGATTTCTGTCCGATCGTTATCCGCTCGAGGGCACGCAATAAGAATGGTTTCCCCATGTTATGTGTTGCGTGGGGAGGCTAATCACGTAAAATATTATAAAACTTCTTATAGCTTTGAAGGTGCGCGATAAACAACTTACCGCCCTCTAAACCCGCTCCGCCATTTCGCACGTTTCTTTTGCCTGCGATCTAGTCTCCACCGTCCATCTGCCGATTAATCTTCTCTGTCCATCTCTTGACTTAGCCTCCACGATATAATCTTAGCCGTCCATCTCCTATTAACCCTGTTTGTTCATCTATCCACTCAAATGCCGCGACATAATCTCCACCGTTCATTCTGTTAGTTAACCTTGTTCGCCCATCTATCTACGTACCCTCTTGCGATCCGATCTCAGCGGTTCATTTACCTTTCACCTGCCTGATCCAACGACTCTTATTCACTATTGCTCATTACGTCCTCCTTTGACCAATTTTGATCTCCACTGCTCTTCTGCTTAAACACATAATTAACTTAGTTTCCTTTGCTTACCCCTTAGTCCAGTTTTGATGCTTTTACTTCTAGAGAATTAGCATTAGATTAGTGATTGATCTAGTAATTCTGCTTAGCATAGTTGTTTAATTGGTTAGCTAGGGTATGGTGTGATTTTAACATTACATGATTGTTTTTTTCATTACTACAATAGAGTAGTTTTCCCTTGGAATAGATTTACTCTTTTTCCATCAAAATCAAGCTTCTTTTGAACCTATAGAAGTTTGGCTTGGAACCCTTGGGGTCTCTTGCCAGATGAGTAGTGACGACAAGGAGTACCTTCACTTCTATTTGTGCATATAACACTGTAACCTCCAAGTTTGTACGAATGCTGGGTTGATAAGTAAAGTAGGTAGTTCTAAGAGTTGCAACATTCTTGTTGCAATATCTAGACTCATCACTTTTTGGCACCGTTGCTGGGGAGGTGTCAGAGTAGGATGTGAATTACTGCTCCTTCTATTTCTAGTCTCTAACTTTCTTTTCTTCTATTTCTAGTCTTCAATTTTCTTTCATTAGTTTATTTCTGCAAAAGTAATATAGTTGCTTTATTTCATTTGTCATTTATTTGCGTTCCTTTCCATTCTGCAATCGACAATTTCAATTCAAAAAGTAGTTTCCTTTTTGTTAGTAGTTTTTCATTCAATTAATCAATTTCATTCTTCAAGTAGTTTTCTTTCTGTCAGAGGTCTTTCCATTCAATCAACAATTTCATTCTGCAAGTAGTTTCCATTCTGTTAGTAGTTTTTTATTTAATCAGAAATTTCCTTTTTGCATAATACTTTCTAGCTTTAAAGAAAATCTTACAAAAACCAACCCAAAAACATTTTCTTTCATGTCTCGTGGGAATAGGGATAATTCAAGAAAATTCTTGCCAAATACCCCCACTACATCCAACAATCAATCTTCTCTCTTCTTCAGTGACTTGTGAATTGGAAGAACCTTTAGGTGAGCAATCTGACATATTTGAAGAACCTATAGGGGAGAAGAAGAGAAAGAATCCATTCCTACTGAACCAATAGCTGAAAACCAAGATGACAGAGGAGATAGAGAGAGGATTGAGGGTGCCTTCCCCATTAGGGAAACCAATGGGGACACTAAAATGAAGAATATAAGCCCCTCTGCTCTACCTCATTTCCATGGCTTGACCATGGAGGACCCTGACACTTTCCTATTTGAGTTTGCTGTTATATGTCAAACCTATGACTATACAGAGGATGAGCAAAAGTTAAAACTGTTTCCATCTACCCTCAAGGATGCAACATTGTGATGGTTCATGGGTTTATTTGGAGATAGCATCATAACACAGGCTTAGATGCAACAGGCCTTTAACAAAAAATATAGGGACTACTGTAGGTCAAAGGACATTAAAGAAGAGAATTTTAGGATGACAATATGCTTCATGGGTTTACTTGGAGATAGCATCATAACACAGGCTCAGATGCAACAGGCCTTTAACAAAAAATATAGGGACTACTGTAGGTCAAAGGACATTAAAGAAGAGAATTTTAGGATGACAATATGCTAGGATGAATCTTTAGAAAACTATGAAGAAAGATTCCAGCTCAGTTACAAAAGGGCCATGTGCACACTTGACCCTGAGTCACTGAAGTTAGTCTTGCTTAGAGGAGTAAGGGAAGATATCCTAGATACCTTGCATTTGTTAGCATGAGGAGACATGTACCAACTACCCTATGAGGATATCAAGAATGTCTTTAGAAACCATTATAGGGCAACCAGGAAAAAGGGTAGTAGTCAACTTATGGCCAATACATCATCTTCCAACTCATCCATCAAGGGTGAAATTGGAAATATGCTAGAGGACTTCAAAAGTGAGATGTTGCAAACCCTTGTCTTGCAATTGGATACCATGAATATCAAAAGGAAGCAAGAGGATGCAGAGAAAGCCTTGCCCATGTTTTGTCCTAGATGCACTAGGAGGCATCCTAAGAATGAATGCCCAATGAACTGTATTGAGAATTTCTCAGTCTATGAAGAAAACCACTCCACAGACAAGTGCCCTTCTTTACCTGGACTCAACACTATATATCAAAGAGCTGAAGGGGTCACTGAGCAGCTTTGCTACATCAACCAAAGGAGACCTCCTGGCCCTAGACCATACCAACAGGGTATGCAAGTATTATCCCATGCATATTATAGACCCAACCAAACCACAACGATACCTTCTTGGGGGCCCCCTTCTCATCCTTTCTGGTCTACACCCCCTCCTTGGTCCTATGCACCTTAGTATCATTCATAGCCAGCCAACCAGTTATTTCAACCTTACATTCAGCCACAACATCAGTGGAATACCCCACCCCAGGTTTGGAGGCCCCACTTCAACAATGTTCCAACCCTATTGCCTCCACCACCTACCCAACCACAACTTCTGCACTCTGCTCAACCCAAGCAACCCTGGATGCTTGCCCAGCCAAATCTAAACCCAAACAATAGGCAGGCTCAACAAGGATAAAATGGAGAGACATCATACCTAGCTTATGCTGTAGAAATCCAGGAGATTAATCTAAGAGTTGGGAGAATTCTCCCAGATAACCAACCTCCCTCTCCACATAGGGAGGTTGAGGATTACAACCCATTGATCTAACCCAGCATCATCCTCCCAGCATGAAAGCCCTTCTTCACCTCATGAAAAGCTTAGATCACTCAACACTATGATGTTCCACCAGGAAACCAACATCACTTACAAGATACAAGATTCCAGCCTCTGGATCTCTGGGATGAGGGATCCATATATAGATGATTGCAGGGGGGTGAGTCAGCTTCTGAGATTCTGATTAGTGTTTTTTCTCTGATAGTTCTTGATTCCACTTGGAGATTGATGATCTCTTACTCATCCCTGGGTGAATTCAGAGAGGCAAGTGTCACAAGAGAAGTTTCTGGAAGATTCCATAATCATCCACCTTGCAAACTGTCTCTGCCATTTGTCTACTCTCGCCTATCGCACCCTACATAAGGGCTTTCTAGTATGCATCACACTTTTTGCACTGAGCAGGTGAGATGCATCGCACCCTTAGCATTGAGCAATCTGTATGGTCCAGTTTTGACTAGTTCTGAGCAGTTTTCTGTGGAGAACTTCTGGGAGATGATGTAATCAGCTGACCTTGTTCCTTTAGGGCATGAAACAACACTTTTAGGGACTCAGAAACCCTTGGTTTATGGACATATGTGATTGGGGTTGCAGTGCCCAAATATGTCTATAACATTTTCCCCCTAAAGCATGAGGTCGAAAATCTTTCGATGTCATGTGAAATGCTTTATCATGAGGATCCGAGGTTTTTTCGAACTGGAAGGCGATCTGTAATAAGATACAATACAATACATTATCTTCATAACATTTTCATGATCTAGCTGAGCCGGACATTCCCATGCTCAGCTTTATAAATTCATTTTCACGTACATAGGACAAACACCGGTCTGTATGGCAGACTGATGATTCTGATAGAGACATCATCTTTTGATTCGGATGATTATCTGTGCAGCAATGATGTACATTTGATGTCTTTATTTTCCTGAATATATCGTAGCCCGGATGGATGAAACTAGATCCGAGGTCTTCAAACCCATTCAATCTTTGTCCGAAGTACAAGTCGATCCATGTGAAAAATGTTCTGGAGTTGAACATAGAAAGACATCGCCTGATTACCAGCCAATGATGTAAGCTGTTAATAGGCGCGAGAGGAATCACTGATAATGATGATGACCCTCAAGGTACTATAGTACAATTCGCATGGTGTGAATATGGGACTTGGCGTAGAACACCACACAAAATCTTTCGGTCGAAGGCCATTGATGTAAACCTGTCACCGGAAGTGAGAAACTTGCCATTGAGGATTGCAAGCTTCAAAACACTGAAAGGGTTGTTCCTAAGTTGACTTCTTGGATAATGAGCTGTCGTCGACAGAACCCGTCGTAGGAAAGCTTTAATGAATCCCACATCTACGACATGGAACAGAGCAAATGATTTTGTGGAGGTGAAAACGATCTGATGATACAGGGTTCAGGGTGGCAGTCATAAAGGAAGGAAGCGTGAAGGTATTGCAGTGGGTGAGACACAAACTGGGTCGGTGAATTCTTTGATCGAATTCTCTTGAACATATCGGCGACACTGAAATGGATTGGTAGCGTTAACCCCAAAGATGGATGGTACGATGGACCAATGGTAGTATGACTGGTGAACGGAATAACAGAACCCGACTCAATCATGGTGATGGAGTGAAAGTGTCATGTTCAAGAGCGACTCGCTACCAATAAAGTTTCTTTAAGTTTTCTTCCAAATTTTTCCCCAGTCATTGTTGACTAGTACCTCTTTATTTTTATCAATTTTGAGGAGGATAACATATGCTTGTTCTATAATTTTCCCTTCGAGCAAACCCCTCGCTATGTTTTAACGAGCCTAGCGACAGTGAAACTTGTTCTTGTCTCTATGGACAAGTTTGTCATTATTGGTTTTAACGAGTTGAACGACAAAGATAACTCGGTCCTTTTTTAATTTTAGAGAGTCTGAAAAGGGACAGAAAGGAAACTCCAGTAATCCTTTTTCTTCATATAATCCCTTAAGTTCGAAAAAGTATAAAATAATATGTAAGGGATGAATTTTTGATAGTTTTAACGAGCCGAACAAGACAAGCGCTCGATCTTTTTTTGTAATAATCCCTCAGGTCCAAAAAGATTAAAATCTAGAGGAGGGATAACACTTCCAATAGCTTTAACGAGTTGGAGAGGCCAACTGCTCGGAAATCTTTTCATATTTTATGAGTCAGATGAAAAGAGCTTAAAAGAGACTCATTTTTGAGGAACGAGTGATATTTTCAGGTAGCTACTGATTCCAGGTAAGGTTTGGAATTTTCCAATCATCACAGTGTCACAAGGATGGCTAACAGAATCACTCTTCGCAGTTGTTCCTCAAAAGGGTAAACAATTAAATGGAGGCGTATGATCGGCTAAACAGAGTGGAGGTGATGGTAAGAACACGACCAGGGCCCAGAAGATGATGATAATGCATTCGCAATGGTTATTTACCGGAGGTTGGTTCATTTTTTAATGAGCTTAAACTATGGGGGAACATTTGCTCATTGCTTAGGTTTAATTTTTAACGAGTTTGAACTTCGCATAAAAACTGCTCGTGATAATGGTCATTGATATTCGACTCACCGTTAACACTATGTTCTTTTGACGGTCATACTACCTGTTCAATTGCTCCATCAAACTGATTAGAAATGAAAATACATGCTTGAAAAATGAGTTAAAACACTAATACCCTACTCGAATCACGTGAAAAGTAATTTAAAAGTAGTTTTTACCCCTCATCTTACCATTTCATTGAACTTGAGATTGTTGGAGCTTTGGAGGTGTTTTCCCCCTTGATTTTCACTAGCTGATTCCGGGAGATTCTGTGGACGATTCTTGGCGCCGTCTGGACCAGGTAAGAGCTAAACCTGTGCTCTTCAGTTGCATTCTTTCCTTTTTGAATTCTGAGCATGTTTCCCTACTTTTCTGAGCCTCTGTGGTTTGAACAATTCGCTCTGCCCCCATCGCACCCTGGGTACATCGAAAGGTGCGATGCATACTGCGCTGGCCATTTGCTAGTCAATATGCATCGCTCCCAGTACACAGCTGAGGTGCGATGGGCGCAAGGAGGGAAACTTGTGCACTGTTTTTTCATGGAAATTTTCCCTGTTTTTTGCCAAATCAGGATCCTGACTCTTCTCTTGTTTGTTTTCAGAGTTTCATCGGAGAAAAATGGTTATTACATGGCGAGAACGTGAGCATGAAGAAGAGGACATGGTTTCTTTACATGATCCGGGTATGGTAACTACATTGCGGAATTGTGGTTTGCTCAAGTTCTTCCGCATCTCTGGTATGAGGCAACAAATCAACTTGTTGCAATATTTCCTCGATGCATGGGATCCTACCAACCATGTGTTCCAAATCAGAGGCAAATCCATCCCTTTGACTGTCGTGGACATCTCCTTTTTGATCGGTTTATCGAGGCGTGGTGCCCCTCTCTCACTATTAGGTTCTGCCCGTGGGGGTGAATCCGTGAGGGATTATATTCCCCGATTCTGTAGAGAAGGATCTCAGCTGAGCAGGGACAACAAGATTAACATCTGAGATGTCACTAACCGGTGCTTGAGGACCATCTTGTTTACCTTTGCTAGACTGGCTGGTAGTGTAGCGCTTCACTTGGCCAACAGGTCCTATATGCAGTGTGCCTGAGAATGCCTTGAACCGAAGGTGTTCAACTGGTGTGATGCAGTACTTCCGATAATAAAAGAACAACTTACCAAGGTGAAAAATGGACGATCTAATAACTTTGGCTATGGTTCCATTTTGACTGCTTTCGCCTTGGAGAAGATCCCACTGATGCAGCCACAATACATTTCACTTGGTTTGCCACCACCGGCTGAACCACGGATGCAGAGATGGGTTGACCTTATGGCCTGACATGTTGGTCAGCTATAGGTTTCTTTCTTTGATGCCTTCTTTGAGTGGTTCAACCGTCAGGAGATGGTTTATGCTGAGTGTCCGTATGCTGGGATGGATTTCCGGGGCGACTTAGATTTGGTGCTGCCGACTAGTGAGCAGTGGAGTGCTATAGGTAAAATTTATGACCATATACTTGTTTATTGCTTTTATAATGTTCCTGTGCTTTCTTTTACCAAGACTAATCAAAACTCATGTGCTCATGCAGATTTCGGACCAGTGCGACCAGCAGTGCGCCTGAGAGCACCATCTACCATTTCAGCAGGAGAGGCTGTAGGGAGGGTTGTCCTTTGTGACCTGGATGTGGCCGAGACTCTTGCAACATTGCAAGATCAGATCGAAGGCCTCACTCTCGGTATCCCAGATGTGAGGACTGACGAGCTGCTTCTGAGATTACAATGACATACTACTGGCATGCCACATCGATGGACTAGGGTTTTACGCATGATTGCACATGCGGTGACTTGTTATCACCAGCACCATTAGACTAGTGTGCCCCCTAGTATTTTGAGTTTTTGGGTCATTTGACTGATTTTGTCTTGGACACAGAACACTATGTGTAAACCATAAACAGTTATATATATATTTTTGATTTTTGGAGCTTCATTTTGATTAAGTTATATGATCCTGATGCAAATATTGATGAAATGCTTTTCTTTTATAAACGTCGCAAATGTCTATCTAACACATAATTTGCCAATGAATCTGTTAATGTGTTTAAGTTTATGGAAATATGTTGATATTGAATAAAATCGAATTGTCTTTCCAAAATTTTGACCTTTAGGAACATGCGATAGATAGCTGGATTTTGTATGGAGTAGATACCGGTGAGCTGTAGAATGACGAGTTGTGAGTCGAGCTTCACGACAAGTCGACATATGCCATGCACGATGGAATCAGAGAGGAGCTCTATCAACGCGCTGTATTCAGCGATGTTGTTCGTTGATCAACCAATACACACCCCTCTGAAACTCACTAACTCGCCGCTTGGATCAAAGATGGCCCAGGTCGCGGAAGATAGGTTCTGTGAACTATGACTCGCTCCATCGGCATATCCAACAAATGATTCCACTAGGTTCGACATCTGCAAAAAATGAAAAAGTGGATTACCTAACCAAAACAATTACTCTTAGCGAAAACAAAAATGTAACAAAAGCATAGGGGTTACTATACCGAGTTAAGCATAGTAACGCTTAAGGTAAACCCATTGTAGGGTTACGCTAGTGGAATCCCATCATAATCCACTAACTCGTAGGCTCCTTTTGCTAATACACACTTAACAATATAGGGGCCCATCCTTAAAGACTTGAATTTACCTGCTCCCAACTTATTGGACTCCTGGTTGTAAAGTAAGACCAGGTCACCTTTTGAGAAGGCACGGGGTTTGACATTCTTGTCAAATTGTGCCTTGACTTATTTCTTATGGGCTTCGTTAGCGAAGGCAGCATCACGACGGGTTTCATCCAGTTGTATTAATTTTAAGAAACGAGCCTCCTCTTCTGAAGTTTCAGGGAGAAGGTCGACTGCGAGCTTGAGGGATGAGATTTCACACTAAACGGGTAAGATTGCTTTCAGGCTGTACACCAGCTGAAAGGGTGTAAACCCGGTCGCATTCCTCACCGATGTCCGGTATGCCCATAAGGATGAGTACAGGATCAGGTGCCAACTCCGTTTATGGACTCCAATCATCCTTTGCAACATGCGCTTCAGGACTTTGTTGATTGCCTCAACTTGTCCGCTAGCTTGCAGATAATACATAGTAGAGCTGTCATGGGACAGTCCTAATCTGGTAGCCAACTCAACCTCATGTGATTGCGAAAATGTGATCCATGATCTGTGACTATAGCTTGTGGAACACCAAATCTGGAGACTACATGATTGAAAAAGAAAAGAGCAGTCGTTTCGCCACTGTTGTTTAATGTAGGCATCGCCTCGACCCATTTCGTAAAATAGTCAACTGCGATTATAATATACCCATGCCCCCCGGCCGAGGTGGGGTTACATGTCATGAAATATATGCCTCATTTGGTGAATGGCCCAACAACGACTACTGGTTGCAGAGGTGCGGGTGGGATTCTGGTTTTGCGATCGAAGATTTGACAAGCATGGCAACTTCTGAATACGGTTATGCAATCCTTGAACATTGTTGGAAAGAAGTACCCTGCTCATAAAATATTTTGCACTGTAGCGTAGCCAGATTGATGCCCCCCACACGTGCCTAAATGACAATCATTCAGGACTTTTTCGGCCTCCTCATCGGTGAGGCACCTCTGCAGATCTGTATCGATACCACGATGGTAAAGTGTATCACCGACGATCATGTAGTCTTTTGCTTGGTATCAAGTACTTCGCTGTTCTGAAAGGGAGTTATTTTACCTATATGTTTGGGTCTGGAGATAGATGATTATATCTCCATACCATGGATCACTTGAAGATATCAAAAACAAAGATTCATCCACGATTGTTGCATTGGATGTTGAATCGTTGGACGACGATGGAAGATCACATAGTAACTCTGCGAAAACCAGGGCTTTCTTTAATTTGGATTTCACTAATTCCAGATCAAACTCTTGCAAAATTGCTATCCATTTGGAATATTTGCCCCCCAATAACTGTCGCGACAAGATATAAGTCATGGGGTTGCAATCTGACAAAATGGTAGTTTTTCGAAAGAGGATATAGTGTCGAAATCTCTATATCGCTTGAACAGTTGCGAGAGCCAGCTTTTCAACATAGGAGTACTTGGTTTTTATATCATTTAAGTTTTGACTTAAATAATAGATAGGATGTTCAATTCCATTGTCTTCTTGAACTAAAACCATTGCTATGGTCGTATTTGTTGCAGCCAGATACAGGTTAAAGTCTTTTTGATAATCAGGAGCATACATTAATTATGCTTTTATTAGGAATTCTTTTAAAGCATCAAAGGAAGCTTGCGCGACCTGATCCCAGATGAAGGGTACTTCTTTTTTCAACAGACGAGTATAACCTTTAGCAAGTTCGGTGTAATTTGAAATGGACCTCCTCAGAAAGTTTGCTTTCCTTTGGAGTTTCTGAATCTGAAGCAAATTTGAAGGTGGAGGCAAATCAATGATTGCCTGAACCTTACAGGGGTTGAGACGAATCCCATATTTTGAAACTACAAAGCGAAGTAAACGACCAGAACCGACACAAAACACACATTTGTGTGGATTGAGTCGTATCTTGTAGTGTCGGCAACGTAGAAATATCGCTCTCAAATGTTGCGGATGATCGGTCCGCTTTTGCAAATGAGCTAGAAGGTCGTCAAGATATGGTTGAACGATGTTCTTGATGTCATGGAAGGCATAATTCATTGCCCTCTGAAAGGTTGCCCCTGCGTTCTTTAAACCAAAAGGTAGCTTGCATTAAGTGAATGTGCCCCACGGATAAATAAATGCAGTCTTTGACTGGTCCTGTGGGCGGATATTTATTTGATTATACCCCGAAAATCTATCCATAAATGAAAAGATTTCACATCCGGCACATTCATCAATTATCTGGTTAATGAAGGGTGTAGGGTAGTTGTCTTTTGGACAAGCGTGGTTTACATCCCTATAATCGACACACACTCTAGTCGTTCCTTGCTTTTTCATCACAGGAACAATATTCGATACCCAATCGGTTAGAGGAACCGGGTAAATGAAACCAACATGGAGAAGTTTTTCAACTTCTGCCTTAATGGCAACGACTTTCTTGGGGTGCACCTGCCGAATCCGTTGTCATACTGGTTTGACATCTGGATACATCTTAATTTTGTGTTCAACTATGCTCAAGTCAATGCCTTTAATTTCTTCATATGACCATAAAAAGACATCTTTGAACTCGCGAAAGAGAGTGTAATATATTTCTAGTTCTGAAGGAGAACAAGATTTGCCGACATGAATATTCTCTAGAACATTTGGTTTGTTCAAGATATTGATGGCGATAGTCTCTTCAATATTGGACAAGTTTCGCTTGGAATCCACCGTATTTACAATATTTGATAGGAAATTAAACACTGAAGGATGATCAAGGTCACTGGAACAATCTTCTTTATAATCTAGAAGATGGGAATGATGGTGGTAATCTTCCCATGGTGCCTTGTCAATCATCATTGACTGAACAATTCCTTCGTTTGTAGAATGTACATGCGACCAAGGCTCTGAAGGGGTACCATATTATTTAGACCTATCTATCCAAACGCTTGATGAGCGTTGATTTGGGTTCGCCTCCCATGCCAAAAACATTGATTGCTACAATATTTCTATTGGGCTTGGAGGCAAAACCTCATGATGATCCATGCTAACATCATGATCTTCTGAATGGAAGACACCATATTGCAGGTTCCTACCATGTCCACTTCTGTCAGATTGATTGGAGGCGATAGGGAAAAAGTACCCATCAATGTCGGGTCTTTTAGTAGGCCTACTCCGATATTTTGAAGCGACTGAGAGCTCCCGTGGATCATCAGAATGCTTCCTGTAACTTGTGAACTGTTGGGGAGAAACGTTTGTTGGTCAACGATTGTAATTCCTACTTGGAAAGGAAATGCAATATTTCTGAAGCATGTCAACACAACAGCGGCCATAACATATATATCTAGGGCCTTCCCAGTAGGATGTTGTAATTGAGGTTTCCGTCGATAACTTCAACATCAATTTCCACTGTCTTGCCCCCCAGTTCGACCTGCAAGTTACTCAAAATCCCGTATGGAGTGTATGTTCGTCCATCAAATGCTTTCAACGTTGTTGATGATCGTTACAAGGGTGGTGAGCCCAATGTTTTCCAGCAACTCATCGACATAATGCATGTAGATGCTCCCTCATCAATAATCGTTCGATGAACAGTTTTGTTGAGGGCCTTCACTTGAATACGGAAAGCAAGTTGAGCTGGTAACTGAGGGTTATATCCTTTATGATTAAAGGCCACAAGATTGGAATCCGCTGGGTCAATCCCACCTATTGCTGATAATAGAGATTGATTTTGGGCGGGGCAATTTTGTAGTACCTCAAGTGTCGACATAGCGGACGGCGATTGGGCCAGGTCCTCTACTATATTATAATTTTGTGCTGCTCTAGCATGAGGATTAAATGTCGATTTGTGTACTACTCCTTTTGGAGGTTTTATCGTTAGCTCAGGAATGATGGGTGGCACAACTTCGGTTGAAGTTGTTGTCGAACTACTACGTTGATCAATAGCCTTGTTGTTCTACAACTGTGGATTCCCGTTATCTTTATTCCTTGTCGATATCAAAGCATCATTTCGCTGTTTCTAAATGGACAACATAAGCACTTGGGATGGGGAAGCATTGTCACTAGCAACCATATTGGTTCCTGGGTTTGGAAACGTATCAGTCAATACCGCTGAGGTTTTTGAATTCTTTAAAAGTTTTCTAAGCTCAACTTTATGTGGACAGCCTTTCGTCCAATGATCCTCATCGCATATAAAGCATGGATGATTTGGTTTCCTTTCTCCAGAAGGGTTTGTTGAAGATTTTTCAGGAGATGACTCCTCTTGTTTCTTCTTTTTCCCTTTCTATTTCTTCTTTCCCCCTGGTTGCTTCGGTTCTTTGCCTTTGTCAGTCGACACGGCAGTTACCTCCGAGGCGAGAAGTTCTTCGTTTGCATTTTGACTAGAAACCGTACGAGCTTTTTTCGATGTAGCCTTTACGCTCTTCGTGCTAGTCATACCTATCACACCATCACCAGCATGAGAGTATTTGTTTGATTTAGGAGGAGGAGGAACATAAAATTCTAGTCTAGGAGCATCATGGGTTTTTTCATAGAGCGTGCCAGACTGAGTATAGATCAAGTCTAGATATTGCGCACGAGCAATAACTTGCTCTTCAGTGACGACCCCTCCCTTTGCCACATCTTCTGTGATAGATGGTAACAATGACTTAATAAATCATTCAGCTAACAACAGATCAGGAACATACGTTTTACTATTCTACAACGACATCGCCACTCATGAATATGATCAAATATGTGAGTGGCCGTCATTTGTTTGAAATTGGTAAGAAGCTCTGTTCCTATTTCATACCTTATGGGTAACTGAAAATAGGTTAAAGAGGTTGTGGCTAGGGTGCTGAAGTTATCAAATGAAGCTCTAGGCAATTCGATATACCATTTTGCTGCCAGACCAGTTAACGTTTGCTGAAAAAGGCGAAGCCTAATTGAATCATCATTAAGAGTGTTGGACGAACACCACAGATGAAAGGTCATCACATGATTCGACGGGTCTTCATCTGGATTTCCATTAAATTTAGGAATATCTAACAGAAGTTTGTGAGGAATCGCTGGCCACCAAGGGGCATAAGTAATTGGATCGTTTGTTATCCGATTTAGATTCGGTAACTCTAAAGTCGCCACGAAGGACAATTGTTGATTCAGGTTCGACGAAGCATACCTAGGATAAGATAGGATTCCCTGAACAGTGGGTCTTTACATACCAGCATAGTGCGTTTGATGCTGATAACTTTGGTAAGGTTGATGGGCATAACCATTATGAAATGATTGATGTTGACCGTTTTGATTAAACGGCTGCCCATTACTTGCAAAGATTTTTTGCTCAAATCCTTGGTAAACTTTTTGGAATTGCAGTTGTTGGTATTGCACCAGCCATGGTTGTGAAACCATTTGCTGTTGTTCAATACTAGCTATTTGACCAAGATGAGGGGTAACAATAACTGCTTGAACCTGGGTTGCTTCGGTTAGGGAGCCACTAATCAGTGATTGTGGCTGTGTCGTGGAGATAGGAGGTTGTTGTATTACGACCTGAGAAACTTGAGGTTGGCATACAACAGGCAACGCTTGTACTTGCGACACTATCACAATGGCCGGTGTAGTGGAGATATTCGACATAGGTAGGCTTTGTTGCATTGAGTATACAACTCTTGGTTGTTGAGGTAGTATCAACACCCAACCGCTGGATGTAATTCCAGCATGACCCAAATTCTGTTGCGAACTCCCATATGGTTGTTCTCTAGAAGGAAACAATGAAAGGGTATACTGCCCCCCATATGGTGGTAATCCAATGCTTAAAGGAACGATTGGCCTTTGGGGACATGACTGCCCAAATTGATTTTGTTGCGAAGGATCAATTTGTTGAGACTCAACATAAGAGATTCTGAACATTATTCCGGACGAACAAACGGGAACAGACCATACTATCGAAACAGTCCTTGGATGGACCCCATCTAGCGGTTGAGAGCTAGTTGGGACAGATGGTACACCGGTGAACATCGTTGGAGTAGCAACAGGTGGTTCTTCTGCTGCTGCGTCAGATGACACAGTCCTAGATGTCGACGGTTGTTCAGACATACCTAGTCTATCCAGGAGATTCCCTAGTGATTCTATAGGAACTTGCGATGAAGGGAGACTAACTTCTGATGAAGACGGATATAGGGTGATCCCGGCTCCAAAATGCAAGGGAGTACTGGACGTAGGATCCTCGACAATCTCTTCTATAGCAATCAAACTAGGTGGGAGAGGTAGACGTCGGGTCCGTAAAATATTTCTGGTGCCAAAGAAGGTATAGACTCTGTAGCGACAGTTGTTGGAGGGGTAACACATTTTGAATCAGCTGTAGATATAGCTGGTTCAGGAATATAAGTGTTTAACGTTACACTAGGATCAGTTCTAATGTCCACTTCCAACTACGGAACTTCTTTTGTAAAGGCAGGGGTACCAGAGATGGTTGGAGTAACTGGAGTCCCTGAGGATGTTGGAACACAAGTTCCAAGCAAACCAGGAGATTTTGATCCGGTTAAACGAGTTCGCTTTGTATGGAATAGTTTCATTTTCGGAGTCAAAGATGGTTGACTCGTTAATCTCCGCGAACGACGGGGTTTCGATTGACTTTCTTCCACGATTGCAGATTACTTGATCAATTCAAAATAAAGGGGAAAAACTCATTCCGAATTTAATGAATTTTAGATGCTTTGACACAACCTGCTTTTTCAATTTTTAAGAGTCGAGAAAAAGCTAAAGATGACTCTAGTCGCCTTCGATTTTTAATGAGCTTGAAGTGACAAGTGCTCAGATGGGCCTTTTCCTTTAAGGAGTTTGAAAGGGAATGAAAGAGACTACTATGGAAATCTAGATAGAGGGATCACCAAACCAATCGCAAAACTGCAGAATACTTTTTATGGTACGACAATCAATCTTCTCGAATACTGTGTTCAGTGCATTGCGATTGATAGGGCGGTAGACATGGCTTCCTAAGGATAAAGGATATAGCCTATTGTGGTTTCCCAATATATATTCGACAGTACGTGGGAGCATAAGTCTGTACTGGCACTTGTCGTCTCAAAGAGGGAGAATCACCCAACCTACGATGAAAGCGATAGTTACCAGGCTTTACGACGCTAGAATACGTCTCTAGCCTAGACTTCTAAATGTTTTGCGTTAGGTTCCAAAGCGTTTTTATGTTCATTGAATTTATTTTACAGTTGATCTTTCTTAAGAAGTTTTCCTTTAAGGTTCACCGCGTGATGTAGATATACAATTCCTAAAATGCAGTCTAAGATGATAAATAGTCGTTTAATCTTCTTTTTTGCAATGAAAATCCTAGCTACTAAGGAAAGAGAAGCAAGATTCTTTCAACATAGAGCAGAGAGCACACACTAGATGCATTGTCCTAAATCAAAATCAACAAGCAACTTAAATGCAAATGCACATGCATGTATTTGTTTTCCACTTTCTTAATCTGTGAATGACAAAAAGAATGCTAAGTAAAAATTTGAATTATCTTTTCAAAGTGACAGTACTAACAATTTTCTCTTCAAAAGATGAAAGGAAGACAATGACGACACTTTGCGATTTTGAATTGAAAACTGCTTTCGACACTTGAAAAACTATTAATTCAAATCAAATACAAGAGTAACCATGTAATCGACCAACAAGAATAGTAGGATTCTTTTCTTTGATTGAAAATGACACTTGCGACACTTACAAATCAAAATACGACAGTTCGACTAAGCTACTTCTTTGTAAAGGAGAACTGTAAATGGAAAACAATACATAAAAACATTCACAATTCTTTGTACAATGGAGGCTGAATAATGCAAAGCAATGGAGTTTCCACAGCGCTATACTGATCACAGACAACAAAACACCTAGATAAAGATGAAGAGAGTGAATAAAAACCAAAATTTGGAGGCAGAAACAGTCTTATCTGATCATCGCACCTGTAACACAAGGAAACAGGGATGCATCTCACCTACTGCACACAGGAGGTGCAATGCATCTAGATTTCCAAGAGGAGAAGGTGCAATGGTCTAGGGATGAGACTTCAACTTGGTTTTTGGTCACAATTTGTAGCTTAGTTCAAGGATTTAGATCGAGAAAATGATAGTCAGTAAATGCAAATCATAGGGGCTGATATAATGAGGTTACTTGAGCAAAGACTAGGGCAATTAGGATGTTTGAAACTCAATTGTTTAGTTTATAAACAAAACCTGGAGATGGACTGAAGTAGCATTCATCTACTTTTCACTTGCATAACAAATGCAGTTCGAAGGCTAGTTGGCTTAACTTCAGGCTCCGTCTGTAGTTTATAAAGCAAACAAATATAGACAAGCAAACAAGCTATTCGCTCCACAGCAGAATCACCATTTTGTTGTCGGGAAATCTAGTGTCTATTCAGAGCTACTGGTCCCACTAAGACGGGTAGTTATCTTAGAAAGAAACAAACTAAAGTTAATTTCATTTTCCTTTATGAGAAGTAGATAGGGGAGGAGCAAAGAATACCAATCTCGATCTTTTTCTTTGTTCCTTGATTGTTCCTTCTCCCCTCTGACAGATCTTTGCTGCTCCTTCCTTACTTACCCACTTCAAAGAGTACCTGTAAAGTCAAAGAAGCATAATACCTTCAAAGTACTAGGATCTACAATCCTAAACAATATAGGACCAGATATATATTGGCCACACAAATGCATATATCATCAAACATACAAGAATGTGGAGGAAAAATCGAATAGCTTTATTGATAGAAAGAGTAGAGGAGAGGATTACAACCCACTGATCTAACCCAGCATCATCCTCCCAGCATGAAAGCCCTTCTTCACTTCATGAAAATATTAGATCACCCAACACTATGATGTTCCACCAGGAAACCAACAATGCTTCCTTACAAGATACAAAATTCCAGCCTCTGGATCTCTAAGATGAGGGATCCATATATAGATGTTTGTAGGGGGTGAGTCAGCTTTTGGGATTTTGATTAGTGTCCTCTCTTTGATAGTTCTTGGTTCCACTTGGAGATTCATGATCTCTTACTCATCCCTAGGCGAAATTAGAGAGGCAAGTGTCAGAGGAGAAGTTTCTGGGAGATTCCATGATCATCCACCTTGCAAACTGTCTCTGCCATTTCCTACTCTCGCCCATCGCACCCTACAGAAGGGCTTTTCAGTATGCATCGCACTTTTTGCATGTGGCAAGTGAGATGCGTCGCACCCTTAGCACTGAGTAGTCTGTATGGTCTAGTTTTGACCAGTTCTGAGTAGTTTTCCATGGAGAACTTCTGGGAGATGATGTAATCCACTGACCTTGTTCCTTTAGGGTGTGAAACAACACTTTTAGGGACTCATTAGCCCTTAGTTTATGGACATATAAGATTAGGTTTGTAGTGCCCAAATATGGCTATAACACCATGGTTCATAGACCATGGGATTGTATAAAAAGGAGCTAAGTTAGTTAGTTAGAGTGAAGAATCAATTGAGAAAAAACATTGGAGTCTTGGTAGAAACATCTAAGTGCTCTCGGGTCTTAGCCTAGGTAGAGGCTTTGCAGCTGATTGTGCAGAGGCCTAGGGTGGAAGTCTAGAACTAAGTGCGTAGACCCCTACAACTGTGTGAGTAGGGTAGATAGAGTCTCTTTTAACTTAAAGATATCCATAAAGTGAATTATTCTACAATTACTGTGTATTTAGTTCTAGTTAATGAATCTAATTATATTTCATTTCGGGTTTAATTTATAATGTTTATGCCAAGTGCGAATATATGTGATTGTATTGGTTAATTGAACATAAGTAAGGATATCAGTTTACACGGTGATAACTATGATTGATTAATAAGATAAGTAAAACACTTGTAGGTTTTAAACCTGTACAAAAATTACCTGCATGTGAATTCTAAAAAATAGAAAATAAACAATAGTGAGAGAATAACACATAAAAGACATATACATAGAGATTTTCCCCTGGATCCAAAAACTAGGACTACTAGCTTGATTTTTCATTATGTTCCTTTCAATGTTACAATACATATTTATACATGCCAAAGCATCCAATACCATGGATTGAAAACCATCGCATCGAAAACCATGGACCAAAAACCATCGCGTCCAAAACCATGTGCGAGAATCATGCACAAAACCATAAGTAGTTCTGCCCAACCTGACATAGGGTCCAAAACCAAAATTTTCTGGTGTGCTACCCTAAACCCCATAGGGTGGAGTTATCTACACCCCTCAAACCCCCTATGACTCCCCCTGTTACGCAATTGGTGCAACGAAGGGGGGGCTCTGCCCCACTTCTAACCCCCCAGTTAACTATGTGGGCTAGTAGTGGAAAGAACATAACACAACCCAACATTCTCCCACTTCTTGTTTTCTTTCCAGGGGGGGCCACAAGAGATCTTAGTCATTTATCTAGCCCTGCAACACCTATTGTTTCTATACACCAAGAGAACTTCTCAGAGCTTACAGATTTTGTCAATGCATTTGCAATATTCTTCAAAGTGTCCACCTTTACCAGCAACACCTTTTTGTCCTCTATCATATCCCTCACAATGTGACACTAAACATCAATGTGCTTTGTATCTGAATGCTATGCTGGGTTCTTTGCCAAGGAAATTGCACTTTGGTGTCACAATATATCCTGATAGCTCCTTATGCTAACCCCATATTTGAACACAATCTCTGTAGCCAAACTGCCTCCCCGCTTGTATGAGTGGCTACCATGTATTCTGCCTCTGTAGTTGATAGTGCCACTGCAGATTGTTTCTTACCCATCCAACTGACTGCAACTTTAAATAGGTTAAACACATACCCAATTGTAGATCTCCTTTGATCCAAATCTCCAGCCCAGTCTACATCAACAAAGACATGAATATACAACACTCTATCTAATCCTAGTCTTCCTTGGTAGCACAAACCATAATCACTAGTGCTACACAAATACCTAAAAACCTACTTCATTATTGTCTAGTGCTCCTTCCCTAGTTTTGACATAAACCTGCTCAATACTCCCACTGCATGTGCAATGTCTGGTCTAGTACAGATCATCACATACATCAGGCTACCAGCTACACTTGCATATGGAACACAAGACATGTTCTCCTCCTCTTCTTGTGTCTTGGGACACTATTCAGTAGATAACTTTACACCTATAGGAATAGGAACCTTCACCGGCTTACTATCCTTCATATTAAACCTCTACAATATTGTCTCAACATACTTCCCGTGGTTTAACCAGAGCTTCCTCTTTGTCCGATCTCTTTTAATTTCCATGCCCAAAAAATAGTTTGTAGCACCAAGATCTTTCATGTCGAATTTGGATGAAAAATGGGTCTTCAAATCTTGGATTATTTCTTTGTCATTTCCAACCAGCAACATATCATCCACATACAAGACTAGATAGATAACATGGTTAACAATTAGTTTAAGATACACACAGTGATCCGCTTTGCTTTTGGTGAAGCCAAATCCCTGTATAAATGTATCAAATTTGTGATACCACATCCTTGGTGACTGTTTTAATCCATACAGAGACTTCTTTAACTTGCATACCAGTTCTTTATTACCCTTCACTGCGAAGCCTTCAGGTTGCTTCATGTGTATCTCTTCTTCTAGATCCCTGTGAAGAAATGCTATCTTCACATCCATTTTTTCTACCTCAAAATCAAAAGCAGTAGCAACAGATAAAAGCAATATAATAGAAGTTACCAAAATCAATTCCCGGCACCTGGGAATAACCCTTTTCTACCAAACGAGCTTTGTATTTCTCCACCTTTCCTTCTACATTTGTCTTCTTCTTGAACACCCATTTGCTGCCAATGGGTTTCCTTCCAGTCGGTAACTCCACCATATCCCAAGCCTTATTTTTGTGCAAAGATTCCATTTCATCAACCATGTCCTCTTACCAGAGTTTTCCATCCTTTGATTCTGCTACTTCATTCATAGTTCTAGGATCATCATTAATAATAGATAAAACAAAATTTCAATAGAAAGCAGATGGACTATACCTTTGTAGATGCCTTCTTTCCCAAACTAATCTTCACACACCCGGTGCTTGTGGCTCTTCATTTATTGATTTCTCCTCTGTTGTAGAGTCTGATTCTTCCTCCTTCAGCTAAAACTCTATCTTCTCAGGTTCCTTTAGTTGGAATTTATCTTTAATAACATCCTTCACCTCTCTAAACACCACGTCTCGGCTATACACAACCTTCCTTGTTACTAGGTTCCAAAGCTTATAACCCTTTAAACCTTCCTTATACCCAATAAAGGTGCACTTTTCAAATTTACTATCCAACTTGGTTCATTTCTCCTTTCAAACATGTACATATGCATCACATCCAAATACCGTAAGATGTGAAAGAGACAGTTTCTTACCAGTCCATACCTCTTGTGGAGTCTTATCCTCCAAAGCTGATGAAGGTGGTTTGTTGACCAGGTAAATGCTATTTCCACTACCTCTACCTAGAATTCTTGTCCTAACTCGGCACCACTTAGCATGCTTGTTGCCCTTTCCATCAATGTCTTCTTCATTCTTTTTGCAACTCCATTTTGCTGAGGTGTATATGGAGTAGTCTTCTGCCATGCTATACCACACTTCTTACAGAATTCCTCAAATTTCTTACTGCAAAACTCTCCGCTATTATTTTTCCTCAACATATTTATCTTCTTCTCTATTTGGTTTTCCACCAAAGCCTTAAATTCTTTAAACCTGTCAAAGTCTTCATTTTTCTTCTTAAGGAAATATATCCATGTATTCCTTGAGAATTCATCTATAAATGATAGATAGTACACATACTTACCTAGTGATGGAACCTTCACATGTCCAAACACATCACTGTACACAAGCTCTAATATTTGTTTCACCTTCTTACCACCAAAGTGGCAGAGGGGAAGCTTACCCAATTCTACTTCCCATATATACAATTTTCACAAAAATCAAAATCTAGAGAGCTATTACTCATACCTTCTACCATTACCTTTACCATGAAGTATTTAAAGGCCCTTCTGTCCAATATATCCAAGCCTTTGATGCCATAGCATGGTCTTCTCTTTAGAGACCACTAGAATTTTTGCTCCACTTTCAAGAACCATGGAACTATTGCACCTATCAGCAGTGCTACCTTGTAGCTTGTAGAAAGTTCCAATCTGAAGTCCTTGAATCAATACCAATGCTCCCAAAACCATCTTGTAGGTTTCCTTCTCCAACGCTATTTTTAGACCTGCATCATCCAACTTGCTTACAGAAATCAGATTTCTATCCAATGCAGGAATATGTAGAACACTCGGAAGTGTTCTAACCCTTCCACCTTGCAACACTTTACTTTTCTACAACCAATGATTCTAGCCTTCTTATCTCCCTTTAGAAGACATCACATCCATCATATTTCTCATACTCGCAGAACCACTCTCTATGGGGAGTGAAGTGAAAGGATGCATTTGAGTCAATCAACCATGCCTCATGATCTACATGAGTACTTGAAGAAGCCAAGTACACATTCCCACCTTCATTTGAGGTGTTTTTCGCATCTCTAGAAGGAGCATCGTCAGATCCCTTTCCTTTGTTAGGAGCTTTAGATTTACAATCCCTTTCGTAGCGCTCTTCCTTTTCGCATTTCCAGCACAACACCTTTACAAGTTTTCCGGGAGATTGAGCTATCCATCTAGATTTAGACCTCCCACTTGATGATTTATTTTTGTTTCTGTTCTGTGACCATCCTTGTACAAACAAGGCATCACCATTCTGGAACTCCATATTTTTCCATCTCATCTCCTCCATCAACAAGGATGAGACTATTTCATCAAACTGCAAGGAAATTGCATTGCTACCTATTGCAATAATTAGATTATCCCACGAATCGGGAAGAGAACACAAAAATCTAATGCAATTATCTTCATTTGAAATTTTAATATCAACAGACAATAACTGACTTACCGTAGTATTAAATGCATTCAAATGCTCCGTCATCGAGACTCCATCTTTCATCCTCAGGTTATACAACATTTTCTGCAGGAATAGTTTATTGACTAGAGACTTAGATTGGTACACAGTCCCTAACTTGTCCCACAAAACCTTTACCATAGCTTCCCCTTATACATTCAGCAATATTGAATCTGAGACACACAATACAACATCTTCTATATCGGATACTCCCTTTGGTTTAGTACCTAAATCTAGCATGATCCACTGATCTTTGTATACCAACAGATCCTCCATCTTGAGTTTCCAGAACTCAAAACTCTAACCATTAAATTTCTTGAACTCTATCTTTCCACTATTCGCCATCTTCTTTCACCACCAGAATCAATCCCACATATCTCCCACTGAATAGGGTCTACCACAAGCCCGAGTGAAACCCCTAAGAAACAAAGGTGTCCCCTTGAAGCCAAAGCAGCTCTAATACCAAATGTAGGTTTTAACCCTGTACAAAAATTACCTGCATATGAATTCTAAAACACAACAAATAAACAATGCGAGAGCATAACACATAAAACACATATATAGAGAGACTTTCGCCTGGAGCCCAAAACTGAGACTACCAGCTTGATTTTTCATTATTTTCCTTTCAATGTTACAATACATATTTATACATGCCAAAGCATCAAATACCATGGACCAAAAAATCCATCGCATCCGAACCATGGACCGAAAACCATCACGTCCAAAACCATGTGCGAAAAACATGCACAAAACCATAGGTAGATCTGCCCATCCTAACATAGGGTCCAAAACAATTTTTTTCATGGCACTGCTCTAGACCTCATAGAGTGGGGTTACCTGCACCCCTCAAAGTCCCTGTGACTCCACCCACTACACAATCGGCTCAAAAACATGGGGACCCTGCCTCCCTTCTAACCCTGTGTTTAACTACATGGGCTAGTCATGGAAAGAATATAACAAAACCCAACAACACTTAATATAACTTGGGAATCTATATAATACGTTGTCATAGCTACACGAAAGTACCTAGACCATGAGTTAAGGTGGCATGAAGGTCAATCGTTCAACTTCAGAGTGGTATTGAAGGGCAGAATAAAGGGTAGATTGACAGAGCCCTAAGGCTTAGCGACCTATGCGAAAGTAGGCCTGAGGGTGTAAACTAACATCACGACCATCTCAGGGTGTGAAAACTTGGTTCCAACATCCACCCATACTGCTTCGGGTGAGACTTCAGTTTGCGCTACATGGATTGATGCTGAAAGGGCCAGTGGTGTAGGGATTTGTTTGGCTAACTAATGCTGAACTTGGGTTAGGCCTCCCAAAGTGAAAAAATGGTTTTGTTGCTTGAACCAGAATCTACATAAGAGATGTGTAATGTCGTACCATTGGAATCCAACTAAGAAAGAGGTCAAAGACTGGTTGGATAGGAAGATCCAGGAATTGGCAGTGTAGAAGAACAGAAATCCATAGCTGAGAAAGGAACAGTGGTTAGACAGGTACTTGGATATAGAAATCCATGAGACCTTTTTATGTTCCTTTCCAGTTTAGTTATACGAGTGGATCGCAAATCTAGTAGATAACCGAGGAAGTTGGAGGCTTGATGTTCTTATTGTCTCGACCCCAAAGTCAGTATAGAGACTTCAAGCGTCTAAGTGTAATATCACCCACGCTGTCAATCATTGGCTCGATAATATCATAGGAGGATTTTTCACTCGATTCACGGTCAATGCCTCAGTGAGTTACAGTGAGGCAAAGTGACGCTTTTCTAAAGGACCGCAAGTTAAGTATTCGAACTATTTAAATACTTAGATTAAGATGTTATTCTATGAAAAATGGGTTATACAACTACCTTGATGTTCGGAGTTACGCAAAGTGGAAAGAATTATGGAAACGAAGAAACAAAGGGTCTCGAATATAGCCCATTGATTTTTCCTCCTTTGAGTGACAAAGAGGGAGTAGCGTAAGCTTCTTTGCAGAGTGCAGTTCAGTTGATAAAATGAGGCTTCCAATGACTACCACCTCCACCCACACCACCTCCACCTTCACCACCATTGTCCCCTGCAACTTCGCCCACCATCCCCACCTCCACCACAATTCAACATGGCAAATTCAATGAAGCTACCTTTGTTCAAGGGCTTGGGAAATGAGGACCCAGACCAGTTCTGGTTTCTCGTAAAATTTGTGTGGGAAGCTCACGGTGTCACAGACGATCACATGAAGAAGGAAATGTTGGTTAGTGCTTTATAGGATCATGTACTAAATTTGTACGTAAAGTACTCTAATGATAACCCAAATGCTAGGTTGGTAGAGATCATGACCATGATGAATAAAGAGTTTAGTAGGGTTAAATCTAAGGTGCAGTCGATTGTGGGGTTCAAGGAAATCGTGATGAAAATAGGTGAGATAGCTTGGGAATTGGATTAGAGATTGAAGTGTAAAATCCATGAAGCTAATATGAAATTAACGGATGGACAACCCCGTGAGTGGTTTGTGGCTTCACTCCTACCTCACCTAAGGTTTGCACTATCACAACAAAAGATTACAACTCAGGCAGAGGCCCTAGAGATTGCCATGAGATTGCATGAAACATTTATACAAGATATGAATCTGGGGTTCAACAAATCCATGTGTAGTTGCAAAATATTTTCCTCGAAATGCAATGTTTGAAGCAGGAAATAATAGTTCAACTGGAGGCATGCGTAGAGATATGGTGCTTATAATTTTAAGGTCAGGGGCATGACAAAGACCACTACTCATTCTTTACAAACTGTATTACAAGAGAAGGACCAATGCCTTTGAGGATGGAATCCCAAGTAGGAATGAGCACAAGGATATGGTTGTGGTATGTTACATGTCAAGTGGCAGGAAATCATATGACTGATAATTGTTGTTTGTTGGAGAAGTTTGTACAAACACTGCAATAACTATTTTGCAACTTCTAGAAGTCGATTGGGTGTGATGAGTGCCACTGCCAAAGTTATGAATTGATGATGGATAGAACACCCACCTATAGAGTTTGGGCAGAAACACGACCTCCTAACAAGAGCATTGGGATGACGTGAACCAATTTCAGGGGCATGGACGAGGCCGAGACAGAGGAGGACTTGGTAGAGGTTGGGGATAGTTAATATGTTACAATTGTGGAGGACGACATTATGCCCGTGAATGCACTAACCTAATGCATCCATTGTGAAAATATTGTACTCAATTTGATCATGAGACAAAGGCCTATCCTACACTGATAGCAAGGATATGCGAGAAAGGGGTGCTACCAATGAGGCTAACTCAGAACTTGTAGATGATGAGGGATGAGCCTTGTGAAGAGGATTTGATTCTAAATATAGTGCTCCGAAGTGGAATTGCAATGGGTGATGATAAGTGGAAACAACCCAAAGATAGCACATGGGTTCACAAAGCTCAGGAAAAGGAGGCTGAATTTAATTTGGAGTGAACACATGAAACGTTCATGGAAGAAAAAAAGAGCTTCGATGATGCCTCTACCTTAGGGAGGCGTAATAAGCCTATTCAGGAAATGGATCCTTCTATGCTTACAACATTTCTATAGACCTGTATGAAGCTTCTGCATGATAGAAAGGTTCTAAAGGGGTTATAGGAACTTACAAATAGATTTTTTAGAAAATATCAAGCCAGGTAGTAACTCCACAAATTAATTCATATATCATTCCTCCAGGTTGGTCTTTATTCTATACATGAGGGAGAGACTGTACACTTCATCTCTCGATAATTGTTCATATTTCTTATTAATTATTTACATTAATTACATTCATGAAATCCTGATGATTAGGTGTCAACATTCCCCCCCTTAATCTGAAGCGATGTTGGAGAGTCCAAGCATCATTCTGAATTGTTCAAGATTTTCTCTTCCAAGTTCTTTGGTAAAGATGTCTACAACTTTCTCATTAGTGGAACAATGATGGAGATGGATTGTTTTGGCCTCAACATGATGACGAATTAGATGATATTTAGTATTGATGTGCTTCATTCGATCATGGAACTTTGGGTTCTTGGCCAACTTTATTGCAGAGATATTTTCATTCATGAGTGGAGTTGATTGTACTTGTTTTACCTGCAAATCTTCAAGAATTTTCCTGAGCCACACAAGTTCTTTTGTTGCTTCAAATGTTGCCACGTATTCTACTTCTATTTTAGAATCTACTGGAATTGATTTTTTGCATGATCTCTAGGAGACAGCTCCTGATCTAAGACTCATAGCATATCCTGAAGGATATACCCCATTTTCTTTGTCTCCATCGAATTCTGAATCAGAGTATCCAATCAAGCTAAAGTCGTCCACCTGCGTATACTTGATTCCAAAGTCTTGAGTTCCCTTCAAGTACCTTAGAACTCTTATTGCAGCAAACCAATGTCCCTCACAAGGCTTTTTCATAAACCTAGAGAGGATTCCAACAACAAATGAAATGTCTAGTCTGGTAGTAGTTAGGTAGTTGAGACTTCCTACAAGTTGTCTATACTTTGTTGCATCCTCAAATTATTTCCCTTCATAGATGTGACTATTAAGTTTGCGCCCCATTGGATAGTAAGAATGATTGCATTTATCATCAAACGCTTTCAATAACTAATATACTCTTTTGAGAAAAGAAATATGGACTTTGGATGATGATTACTTCAATACCAGAGAGTAATGAACAATGCCAAAATCCAGTCATTTCAAAACTTTCCCCCAATTCCCTTCTTCTATGGATGCAATGTAGCTTTCATTGTTCCCTGTCATCAAAAGATCATCTACATATACCACAAGATATACAACTTTTTTGCCAACTTTCTTGACAAATAAAGTTGCATCATCAAGATCATAACGTTTGAAATTGAGTTTTAGAAGATGCTCAGTTAGTTTTTCATACCAGGCTTGCTGTGCTTGCTTGAGGCCATACAAGGACTTCACAAGTTTGCATACATTATGTTCATGTCCTTTCACAAGATATCCTTTAGGCTGGGACATAAAAACATTCTCTTTTAGATCTCCATTCAAGAAAGCAGTTTTTACATCCATTTGATGGACTTTCCAACTGTTCTGAGCTGCTAGGGCAAAGAGTGTCTAGATGGTAGCCCATTTTGCTCTGGGAGCAAAAGTCTCCTCATAATCGACCCCTTCCTTCTGTGCAAAATTTTTTTCCACAAGCCTAGCTTTGTGCTTGTCAAGTGAGCCATCAACTTTATACTTATTCTTGTAGACCCACTTATAGCTAATTGGTTTGGTTCCTAATGGAGGATCGACCAGCTTCCAAGTGTCATTCTTTATGAGGGCATCATACTCCTTTTTCATCGCTTTTTTCCATTCATAATTAGAAGAAGCTTCTTTGAAGTAAGTTGGTTCAAAATACCTAGATAAGTTCAATTCACAATCATAAGAAACATCCATATCAACAGGTGAATTAGAGTCATCTACATCACCTCCATTTTTCTAGTTTGAATGTCTAGTTCTTGTCTTTCCAACCTCATCAGGATGAAAACTTTCAAGTGTCTTTGTCAGCCACTTTGGGGGACCTTTCTTATATGGTTGAAGCTGCTCCATTGATTGAGTTGGGACCGAATGAAGATTGAGTCTCCCAAATCTATCAATCACATCACTTAAAGCATCATCCGTTGTTGGAGTTTCATGTAGGGGAGAGTGTTCTTCAGAAGAAGATTCCACTTGTTGATCTAGTATAGGAATCCCCCTTTCAAGATGTGGAATCTAATTATAAAATTCTTGAAATGATTTTTCATTTGAAAATCTATCCAAACAATCAAGTTCCCACTCAACAACATTGTCAGTTTTGGATGATTCAAGAAAAATTACATCTCTAGATACAACAATATTTTTGTTAACTTGATCATAGAGACGGTATGCTTTGGAGGTGTTTCAATACCCCAGGATGATACACTTACAACTTCTTACACCAAGTTTGTTTCTATGTACCTTTGGTATCAAGGCATAACACATGGAACCAAAGACCCTGAGATGCTTTACCAAAGGAACATGTCCATCCCATATTTCATATGGAGTCTTGTTTCTAATAGCATTAGATGGACATCTATTCTTTATATATGTGGCACATAGAATGGCATCAGCCCAAAACATTATCTTTACATTTTTGAGTAAGAGCATGGATCGTACCATATTTAAGATTGTCCTACTCATTCATTCAGCTACACCATTCTGTTCGGGATTATAAGGTACAGTTGTTTGATGTTTGATCCCATGTTGGCAAAGATAGTTTTCAAATTCATTTGATGTGTATTCTTTTCTATTATTAGTGCGAATAAACCCAATATGAGATTGTGCATCATTTTCAATCCATTTATGAAAGTTCTTGAATGTTTGAAAAGCATCAGATTTGTTCTTCAATAAATAAACCCAACATATTCTGGTGTAGTCATCAATAAATGTCATCATATACTTATTTTGATTTACAGAAGGAACAAGAACTGGACCACATAAATCTAAATGAATGAGTTCAAGTTTTCTATGTTCTCTTGAGTGTGAATCATGAAAAGATTGTTTGCTATGCTTTCCTAGAATGTAAGCATCACATTGCTGAAATTTCCTAGCAATTGTCAGATGCTTTTCTTACCTCAAGCTTGCCATCATACATATGAATGGAGTGACCTTGCTGGCGGATGTGGACCAAGGACAACAAGTATCGCTTGATCTGTGGGAGATATAGAACATGATGCAGAAGAAATTCTGGAAGACCAGGAAATTTAAGCCTGATTGTGCCAAGCCTTGATGGCTTGATTTTTTATTGGTCTACAAAGTATACTTCTCCATCAACATTGTCAGTAAATTCTTCAAAAAAATCTTTTCTATGAGTGATGTGGCAAGTTGGTCCTGAATCAAGAAACCAATCATTTTTCCAAGATCCAAGTGAGGCATTAAATAAATCTTCATTTACTCTAATATTACATTATGCCACAACATAGTGAACAGATTCAGGTGTTTTACCTTTGTTTATGTCATTAGTTTTACCTTTCTATTGGTTTCTTTGCTGCTTAATTTTGTCCCATGGTAACTTGCATGTAGAGGCATCATGTGATCCATTTCTTTTGCATTGTATGCAGTGCAAATCTTCCTTTTCTCCTTGAGAGTGTCTGCCCCCCCCCGCCTCTGAAATATCTTCCTCTCCCTCTCCGACCACCTCTTCCTCTGGAAGAATTTTGAGCAGGATTATTTTCTTTATGAGAAAGGCACACATCCTCTTTAGAAGATTTAGGGGATTTCTTCTTCCCAAAATCTTTCTCTCTTTCAACATTTTTTTTAACAAGAGAGTCAAAGGTAATCTTTGAGAATTCCATTTGCTTGCAATGACTCAAGATAATTGGTGTAAGTAGGATAAAGTGCCTTGAGAGAAGCAATAAGAGGAATATCCAATTCAACCTTAGTGGATTTGATATCATGCATTATAGATTTCATTTTGGATGCAAGAGCAAGAGGATCATTATTTTGTAATTCAAGAGTGAAGAGTTTAATCATGAGTTGAACAACTTCAAGTGCAGAATGTGAGTCATAGAATTCTTTCATCTTTTGAAAGGCTTCAAAGGCAGTTGAAAATGGTGAAATATGGTGACTCATCTCTACATTTACAAATGTTGCGATTAATACATCAGCTTTGTTGTTCTTATTTTCCCAAATGGCAAGCTCTTTGTCTGAGTTAGGTTGTTCTGACTCTTTGTCTCCATCTCCAATGCACACTCCTTTCCACAACTCATTAAAAATGAGGGTGTGCTTTATCATCCGGAACCATTCAGGATAGTTCTCCTTGCCAGTGAGAACTATTCCCACCATGGATATTATTGAATGCATACTGTAACAAAAAATACCTTTTCCTAATACACAAAAAAACTATACAACACATTCAACACTTCAATGAATACACAAGTGGGGCAGCGTATGGTGAGTGTAAATGCAATGACAGGGGCAGCGTATGATACCAACATACACAACCTTCACAAAAGGAATTAACACAGAGGAACTTCAACTCCCAAAGCCAACACCGAAATTGACCATATGACCACCACATGATCTTCTTTCAAAGTCGCTTCTTTCAATGTATATGTACATAGAACACATGAATAGAGAATATTACACAAAATTGTGAGTTACATAGCAGAAATACTAATTTTTGACACTTGACTCTGTTTTTCAGATTTATGCATCATACAATGGAATATAAACAACCATCCATATGCACAACAGACTCTAGCTCACAGTATTCATGGCATGGCATTCACATTTGACGCTCAAATTCAAAGAGATGGATTCTTCTGGTACACCAGAAGTTATACAGTTGCTATTACCAAATTTATACCACAACACTTCTATGACAACCTTACAAACACTTTCATGCTAGTGTTCAAGAAACTATCAGCGTTCAAGAAACCAGCATTCAATGTAATACACTAACCAATGTTCAAGCGTAAATACAAGAATTGTGTATTAATGTATATAGTGACTTATAACAAGCAGTGTAAATACAAGAACTATGTATATATGGGGCAAAATTAACAACCATCCAATCACACATAGTCAATATATCAACCCAACACACCATAGACTGCTCACAACAATATGCACCATATGTTATCACCAATCGAATTGTTGTAGCGTTCTTGAATGCACCACACCAACCTCATAGTCAGAATACTATTCATACTGACATGCTTAGTGTGGATAAATGAATTGCTTCTCAGACAACGCAACATATAATATTGTTTCAATGCAACCCACAGATAGCATATGAAGTAAACATTAAGATGAGATAAAAAGATATGGGACTCTCCAAAGTGCACCCACAAAACCTACAGTAGAGACCAACAGTAGAATGACTCCTATGGTGATGCGAGGCCAGTGGCAGAATGACTCCTATGGTGATGAGAGGCTAGCGGAAAACCTCATGCAACAGTTTGTCCCCTTCCCTTGTGTGTAATCACAAAGGTAAATATCACCAGGGCCAACAGCACATATATCACCAGGGCCAACAGCACATATATCACTAAGTCCCATTCTGCACTCACCTCAGTCATTTCATCGACGTCCACCTTTAAGAACACCAGCCTTCATACCATAGCGTTCAGTGCTTACTTAAAAAAATGCATCTGACAGAGGGCGCAGTCTAGACAAAAGGCGCAGACTTGACAGAGAAACACATATATGACACTGCCAGAGAAGGCATATACTTGACAAAGAAGCACATATATGACATTGTCACAAAAGGCACAGAGTTGACACTCAGACACAAGGAGTTACATAAAGACTAATTTTGGGAGCTGGCTCTGATACCATGTCAAGCCAGGTAGTAACTCCATAAATTAATTCATATATCATTCCTTCAGGTTGGTCTTTATTATATACATGAGGGAGATACTATTCAGTTCATCTCCCAATGAATGTTCATATTTCTTATTGTTTATTTACATTAATTACATTAACCCAATCGTAATGATTAGGTGTCAACAGAAACACTCCGAGTGAACCGTGTGTGTTATGGAAGATTGGTAAGCATAAAGAAAGGATAGGACATCAGATGAGACTTACCACATAGATAGGAGAATATGAAATGGATCATGTTATTCTGGACCTGGGGTCATAGCGAACATTTTGTCGAAGCATACTTGGGAGTGGATGGGGAGACCCATGCAATAGTGGTCTCAGATTTACTTGAGGATGGAAAGTCAGTAGAATATCATCCCCATGGGAAGGCCGCAAGGAGTAACTTTAGATATTGAAGGCACATGCTCATTGGCTTATTTTGAAGTAATAGAAATTGTGGATGAGAACAATCCCTACCTTGTGCTCCTTGGCATTGATTGGGCTACTGACAAGGATGGGGCAATCAACCTAAAGAAGTGAAAGATGATATTTGAAAAGAAATTGCTTCACATAATAGTACCCCTAGATCCTGCTGAAGGATCGCGCTATACTGAACCAGTCGATGATTAAGAAAGCGATGACGATTTGGACTGCATATATAAGATAACAACGCGAGACCAAGATTGGGGAAATCTGATAGTCGATGGATGAATTACATCCGATCGTGAGAGTTCCTACAACAAAGACGAAGAATTAGAGGGTTGGCAGAATCAGCCACATGAAGTAACCACACTAAGTTATAAGATGATGACCTAGTCGTTGCACCATGTGTCATTAGAAGTAAGAAATATGCCCACTTATGATGGCTTGAATGATTTGGATGTGTTTTTGGATGCATTTGAGAGGGAACTACCAAAGAAGTAGCACTTTCGGGCTTTGGACTAGGCACTGTGCACTACGCCCATGAGATGATGGGGTATGCACAAGGGTATTTTTGATGATTGGCGCAAGTGTAGGAGGATGGTGAGAACATGCTTTGGGAAGCTGAACATATGAATGACAGACAAGTATGATAGCAAGGATGATCTGCATGCACACTTGGCCAAATGGGTTAAGGCCTATGGAGCAAAGCCCCAACCTGAATGCGTGCACTTGTTTTGTCATAGCTTGGATCTCATCTCGATGAACTAGTACTTGGAGATAGAACCCACCATGGAATAGGTGAATGGAATATTCTACGTGAAGGGTTCATAATGACATTTAGCTTCGAAGATGGGTTTGATTGTATTGACGAAGTGCTACAAGAAATTAAAGTAGCAATCCTTAGGATACTGTAGGATCCTTTAGATCTGGTTCAACCTGATTGGGCCACTTAGCTTAGCCATGCACTGGAATGCTATAACATGAATGCTGAAGAAGAAGACAAGGACACATGAAAGATTAATATCCCTAAAACCCAGGGTCACCATAAGGTCGAGGGACTGCAAATCGAGAATCCTGATATAACCGCACTACTAAAAATAAAGCAGGTAAATATTGGTATGGAGGTGGAGCCCAAATTTTTGAATATTGGAGATTACTGGGATGACACGATGATAGATAAGGTTTCCGAATTGATCCGTGAATACTAGGATTTGTTTCCTACTAACTTTACAAAGTTAAAGGGGATAATAGGAGACCTGGGCATTATGAAGATCACGTTAAAATCAGACACAAAGCTGGTTAAGAAAAGACCTTACCATCTCAACCCGAAGTATAAGGAAAAGGTCTACTTCAATTTGGATAAGATACTTGTGGTAGACATCATTGAGCCCATAGAGTAATCTTATTAGGTAATCCCAATGGTGGTATAGGAAAGGTAGAAGAAGGATGAAATAAATATATGCATAGATCTCAGGAGGTTGAATGACACTTGCATACATGATCCTTTCCCAACTCCGTTCACTATTGGGATATTGGATAATGTAAGTGGCCAGGAAGTGTAATCCTTCACTGATGAGTTTTCTAGGTACCAACAAATCAAAATCGCACCTAAAGATAGAAGCATGAAGACCCTCATGCCTGAACGGGGATGTCTTCAACACATTATAATTCCTTTTAGACTAATGAATGCCCTTGCAATCTTTTTGTGCGTAGTCATTGCTGCATTCAAGGACTTCATTCATAAGTTTCTCGAGGTGTACTTTGATGAGTGGACTATGTTTGGGATGGTAAAATGCCATGCGTCTAGTTTGTGGTGAATGTTAGATACCTATTGAAGGTACCAAATTGCACTCAATCTGAAGAAATGTTTATTTTGTGTTCCTTTTGGGACTCTCCTATGTCATGTGGTTTGTAGACAGGGACTGATGGTAGATCCCGTGAATATTGTTGTGATACTTAACTTGGAGGCATCAAGGAATGTGAAAAAGTTGTGTGGAACCTTAGGAAATACTGGGTACTACAAGAAGTTTATCAAGGACTATGCCCAGATCGCCATGCCTATGGAGAAGTTGTTTAAAAAAGATGTCATGTTCTGTTGGAACGAGGACTGCTAGAAAAGCTTGGATGTATTGAAAGGAAAAGTGGTCACCGAACCAATTTTAGTATTCTTGGATTGGAAGAAGGAGTTTCATGTATGTGTAGACACATCATGTATAGCACTGGGAGCAGTACTGACACAGGCTAACAAAGGAGAATTCGACCATCCTATAGCATTCACAAGCAAAAGGTTATCCAAAGCTGAGAAGAACTATTCCACCACCAAGCACGAAGGATTAGCCATGGTATATGTGCTCCAAAAGTTTAGACATTATTTACTGGGTGGAAATTATAAGATGTATACAGATCATTCTGGTTTGAAATACCTGGTCAATAAGACTATGTTGGGGGAGAGAATTTGTAAGTGGTTGTTATTGTTACAGGAGTATGATTTTGAAGTTATTGTGAAGCCTAGATGACTAAACATAGGACCAGACCATCTGTCGTGCATTGAAACGGGGGAAGAGACGACTAATTTAGAGGAGGGATTGCCTGATGCACATCTATTTATAGTATGCGTTGCGAATGGTCACTTTTAAGACATCATAAACTTCCTAATGACACAAACCGCCCAAGAATGCTACATTATCCAATAGAAAAAGGAGTTAGTGGTGCATGTGGTAGACCTTTCTGCCATTGTCAGGCATCTGTACAAAATGGGGTTTGATGAAGTATTATGACAATATGTACCATAGTTTGAAAGAATCAGTATCCTCATGGACGCTCATGGTAATGCCAAGAGAGGCCATTATGCAGGATGAGTGACCACGTAGAAGATCCTACATGCAAGGTTAAAATGGCCAACCCTCCATTAGGATTCCAAACCATATTATAGGGTGTATGATGTGTGTCAAAGGATTGGGAGGCCATTGTAGAGATGTGAGATGACTTTGAACACACAGATGATGTTGCAACCTTTCGAGAAATGGGCGATAGATTTTGTGGGACCCATTAAGCCCTAAGGAAAGAAGACGGGAGTGCGGTACATTATCACTACAACTGAGTATTTGAATCAATGGGAAAAGATGTAGCCTGTGAAGGATGACACAGCTTTGACTGTTGTGAAGTTTCTCTTTGAGTGCATATTGACGTGATTTGGGTGTCCAAAGATTTTGATGAGTGATCATGATATGAACTTTCTGAATGAAACGATCTATGCATTGACAAAGGAATTACAGGTATATCACCTGAAAAGCATGCATTATCACCCACAGGCTAACGGGACAGTGGAAGCATTCAATAAGGTACTAGAGAACATGTTGACCAAGGTTTGCAATGCTCAACGAAGTGATTGGAACCTGCGCATACCCACAAGACTATGGGCCTATCGGATGACATGCAAAAAGTTGACTGGATAGACACCCTTTAGGCTTGTATATGGTATTGAAGTAGTGATGCCCATGGAATATAATGTGCCTAGTTTGCGCATAGTGGCACTCATGGGTATGACTGATTGCAGAGCCATGGAAGAGAGACTCATGCAACTTGTTGAGCTTGAGGAAGAATGATTTATGATTGGATTTCACCAACAGGTCCAAAAGTAGTGGAGAAAAGCATGGCATGATCAACACATTAAGCTGCACACTTTTAAAGTAAATGATCTCTTTTTGTTATATGACAACAAGTTTGATAAATCTCCAGGGAAATTCAGAATGCACTGGCTAGGGCCCTATTTCATTAAGGATATTACCAACAAAGTAGTAGTCCAGTTGGTTAAATTGAATGGAGATCCCTTCCAAGGAAAGCTGAATGGTAGCCACTTGAAGTCATACACTAGTGATCTGACCAAGTGACTAGATGAAGGTAGCATAGTCTTAGCACTCCAGGCAGCCAAAAGGAGGTGTGGGTTTATAAACTACATTACCCATGTTGGGGAACTACATGATTGGAGGATTGTGCGGAATGAGGAAATGTCAAACAGTTCGCAATAGCATGAAGAGAGTTTCGCTACCGAGGGAAAAATCACGCAGGTCAGCCGAAAGTGACTGTTAAAGCCACTATTCATGATGTGATGATAAGAATGTGACCAAATGGAGTGGGCAGCTGACATTTAAGACAAAAGTTATGGGTAAGATCCTTGGAAATATTCTGCCAATCCAACATTAATGAATTGAATGTGGGGGCAATAGTTAGATTTGACTCTTAAATGGCCTATAAATTACAGGTGAAGGCCCAACAAAAAACAATTGGAAGTTTGAAAATTAAGTTGGTGCCCTCTTAGACATGCATGACCCATGCATTCTTCGAAGAATTACTTGACAGGCCCGTGTTTGATCAGTTTCCAGAGTCCAACCTCAATTTGATCTGTGATTTTATCCCAAGATCCGAAGCTATGGACACCAAAGTAGTCATAGCTGAGGGGGCTATTGTGAAATTTTTTAGGGAGGTAGAGGGAGCTACTCTAGAAGTTGCAAAGGTACTAGCTGAAGTCCCCAAGTCACCACAGACACCCAAACCAAAGCCTACCCCAACCAAACATCGTGAAAAAGATACGAAGGGCAAGCAGGTTGTGATAGTGGTATGCGCATCACCCAAAAGAAACCCACAGAAGGATAAGCCCTCCACACAAGTGTTAGAGCCTAGATTTACCTCAAACTAACAAGGTAAGCTTCTAGGTCCACATCAAACCATGCTCAGCCTCGTAGCTAGCCCTACGAGAACAAGAGAGGGCTCTCTTCGGGTAAACTCAGTGAAATATGATCTATGGGGCTTGAGATGACTGAAATAACTTCTAATTTTAGGCTAGGTATATGTGTGCAGGAGGTTGATTGATTTGAAATGATGATTTGTTGGCTTAGATGGGAAGGCAGATTTTGGGTGCAAGGATGAGGCACAGTCCTGCAGAAGTCTCAATGGGGAAAGGTAGGCAATTGTTTTTGGAAAAAAAATCAATTAAGATGGAAGGAGGAGACAGGTGAGGAGTTGAAGAGGTCAAGGTAAATCATGGATCCTCTCCAAACAACTGAAAACATCAAATAACTAAAGAAAACTTCAAGTAGAGCATTGCAATTTCAATGAATTCTACTTACACTCTTGTTTGCTTAGTTCAGAAGAAACAAGAAAGAGAATGACATGCAATCACATAAAAAAATTCACAATTACTAAAAGAAGCACTGTACCAAGACAAATTGCCACATAGATCCCAAAGAGTGCTGCAAGCCCTGGTCTCTATTCCTTAGCCAAAATGCTGATGTCAATGTACAATGAAGCTCAAGGCTTTTCTCAAGACTCCAACCACGCTAATGACTGAAAAACAACATAATATAGACAAACATATCTCCTCCTTGCCTCTAGGGGTTGAGCTCACATGTTTAGGAGCTGATCCAACTGATCCTAAACTGAGAACTAGAATCTAGGCAACATAACAACATGCCTCTAGAAACAAGGAAACTGATTCATTTAGTTTGAAACAACCGCTAAACTGATGAATCTACATCTACAAGTAAAAATCCAACATATTTACATCTCGATCCATCAATTTTTATCAAATTACATCATATATTTTCCATTAAGAAAGTAAAAATGTCAAACTAGGCAAAACTGGACGAAAAACAGAGCAAAACTGGGTCAAACTAGCAAATTTTCCTCTATGTTCCGTACCTGATTCTCTATGTGTAGCGAAACTTTGGAGCTGATTTTGAGGCCCTTCCCAAAGTCCAAATTGAGCTCATGATAGCTTGTTGGAAAACCACCCCCTGTCTACTTTCCAACCCAAGAAGAATTTCTAGATTTGGTGTCCCTTGGCCCCTCCAAAAGTCCAATCTCCCAAGACTGCTTCCTGTGTGTCAAAATAGGGGTAGTGAGTTCATTTTTTGAGTGTTTTTGACCTCTTTGAGGGCCCAAAACTTGCCCAAATTTCTTGGCCATGAACATACAACCATAAGTTTTCATGCCAAATCCATAAATGTGAAGTTTTTGTAATTTGGAGCTCCCTAGCAAAAGCGTGTTCCACGTGGCGCAACGCATAGGGAGGAAAACCCTGTTTTTTAGTGCAAAAATTTTCAAAATGCAAAAATTGCTCCAAATTTCTTGAAATTTGGGCTGGACCTTCTCTATCAAAAGCTATTATGGGCCAAGGATGCCTCGGCCACTATCCAGAGTCAATCATGCTCCTTTTGCCTCTTTTTCCTTTTGGATGCCTTCCTTAGTTTTGCCTTTAAATTCCTTATTCGTGCCTTGCAAACCTTGTTCCGTGCCATGTAGTGAAAATCCATGTGTCTCAGCAATGCTTTGTCCCTATCGACCTTCTCCAGTAGTCTCTCCAAGTGGATGTTGGATCTTTCAAGGCAAGACTCTCGATCATCATTAATTTCTTGCTCAAGTGAAGTGAACTCCACCCTCCTCCTTTGGGCAACTTGGCGGTTCTCCTTTATGTTCTTTCCACCTCTATGAGGCCTCCCGGGTGCATGTACTTCTGTTGGAAAATCATTTTGGGTCTCCACTTCATAATCAGATGAAGGATTAGATGCCATCACTACTGGTGAAAAAACTATCCCGAAGAGATGGGTGCTGATGTGTCAAACTGTGTTGGAATGTCTTTAATGATTGTGCAACCTCTGCCACTGAGGAAAAACAGTGAAATCAGGAAGGGGAGGCAAAAATAGTGGAAATTTTGGGACTATTGGGATAGATGTAGTTAGGGAAATATGGGAAGTTATGGGAGTTGTTGTATAGGGTTAGGGTTTGGGGATTTTACATTAGGAAATTTGGGAAAGGGAACTAGGGATAGGGGATGAGTGAATTTAGTGGGTAGTGGAACTTAGGGAACAATGAAATTAAGGGATAAATGGGATAAGGGAATGATGAAGGAATGAAATATTTTGCAGTAAAATGTTTTTCCAAATGCTAGGCAGCAAGTTTCTTGGAATTTCAAATGGTAGGGTTTGATGTTTTTGTTTTAACCATTAGCATTCATCAACCACCATACCATAAGCACAAACTTGGATGAAACACAATTATGGAGGCTGTACCTAGAAAGTCTGTGTGAGTTTTTGGTGATTTGGAGTAAATGTTAGTAGTTTAGGGCTCTGGCTATATGCGTCATGCCTCAGCAATGCGCCACGCCTGTGCAAAAATACACTGAGTGTTCACGCCCAGTGCGCTGCGCCGCACCAGTGCGCCTGCCTCCTGCCCAGTGCGCCGTGCCAGCCGATTTTTTCCCAAATTCACCCAACTTGGCACTCACTTACCAAAATTTCTCTATGTTGCTTCTCTTTTACAAATGATCTTTTCATATGAAGGCATTGCTTATAAATAAAGAGATTTTGAGATTTTAGCTCATGAAATCCACTTTCCTAATGTTTTTGCTTTGGCACTTTTCACTTTCTCATACAAACTCTGTTTTTTTTTATTTCCTTTGATTTTTGACTAAAATGATGAACCTCTTGACAACTTTTTGCAGGGATGATGGCATTAGATTTCGGCAAAGGATGACCATGGCTGCAGTGAAGAACTGTAGAACTTGAAAAAACTTAAAAAATTACATATTTATTACAAAAAATAAATTTGACAATTTATTCTTCAAAATGGAGTTTCGGAAGAAGAATCATTCTCAAGCATTATTGATAATGAAAATTTTGGAATGAAAACTTATTGGGGACATCCTCATGTGCTTGTTAGCATTATTAGACACTTTGAAGACATAATTTGTGAAACCCTAGACCTAATGACTGAAATGGCTCTTGGTTGACCAAAAGACTATCCATAATGACTGTAAAATTGATTTGATGAACTTTGATGATTAGACATGAACCAATAGATACATGACATTAGGGAAGTATGGAGATAAGACCCTTCTGTCAAAAGGTCGATGCTCCCAATGGAATGCAGGTGATCGAGCTGAATGAGACACCTAAAATGAAATGCAACAAAAGAAGTTTTGATCTCTAATAGAGGGCCGAATAGACCAACTCTAACATTGGCTCCAGTGGGGATGGTAGCTCCTTGGATGTGCCAAGAACTATAGATCTATGGGAAAGCAAGCAGTGCCTTCGTCCATTGGGCTATGGAGTCAATAACTTCAAAACACCCAAAAACCAATTATGATGAAACTTTGACTCAAGACACATAGTTGAACTGACTAATCCAAAATTGAAACAAGACTCTCAAAAGCTAAAACTGGACACTTAGTCGAAACTATCTTTAAACTGACTGAAACAAAAAATGACTCAAGATTGACTTCACTGAAACAAGTACTTACAAAGATTTTAAAAGGGAGCAGATCATCGAGATTTGAGAGATTCAAATCATGATGACAACCACCTGCCGACTGATGAAATATGTACAATCATGTGAAGTTGGCCTTCCAATGTAACCAATCCAACAAATGGCTACTCAATGAAATTCTGCTCTCTCTTTCCTCAAGTAGGCAGAATGATGTACATGTAGGCAACTCACAATAACATTTGAAACCAAGGCTTATGTTAACAAACTAGGCAACAATCATCTCCTCTGGTGCTTTCAAAAGAATGCCGAAATCATCTTGAAAATCCTAAAGCACTAGCTTATCTTGAGATCCAGCAGCAAAAATACAATTACTCCCTTCATTCTGATCTGCAAGAACAACTGGTTGCTGAGCGATAGGAAGGCACAGAGAGGTATAAGTTTCTGCCATCTGAGTGTTAGCTGTAAATTCCTTGACCATGAGAAATTCTGGCATATTGTCTCTCTCATTCTCATATTCCTTAATTTCATGGTCAAGGTCATTCTTGAACAGAAAACAATCTTCAAGATCATCAAACATGATAGCCTTATTATCTTCATGACAGAAAATATTATCTATTTGTTGTTGATCTATAAAGCTAATTACAAGACTGTCACCATTTTCAAAAGAGGAAGAAGTTCCACCATCACTTGCTTGACCATGTGAACACTACAGATCTGCGTTAACTTGAGCTATAACATGACCTTTCAGGAGTTGATCTATCTCATATTTAGACAGAGGAGATAATACTTTTTGTTTCCTTTTTCTCAAGCAAGTATTGTCTTCTTGAAATAACATTTTAAAACATGAAAAACCTGAATGGAAGTCCTTAATTCCTTGATCTTCTGAAATTTGAAAACATTGTTGATCATCTTCATATGACATGGTAATCAAATTATCCAAATTATCATTTACCACTGAGTTATCAAAAGAAGATTTTTCACTTACTTGAGCAAAGATCCCATCTTGTTTTCCATGAAATGACTAGATTACCTCCTCATGAAGGCTTTGGTCAATAACTTTGTCTTCTTCATTCCAGATGATCTCAACAACAGATTTCTCCTTCATGGGATTCAAAATAAGGTAATCTTCATCATCACGATCTGAGTCTAGATTTGAAATATCTGACTTGACTTTGTCACATTCCGAGAGTGAAACTTGACTTTCATGCATGTTGTCTTCTTCTATGAACAGATCTGAAATAAAACCTTCTTTTTCATCATTTTCCACTGTACTAAGATCTTGATCCTGCTACAAATTTTCCTGATCATCTTGACAAGTATCAGTCTCTTTATGCTGGTTAAATGGATTTTCATACAGGGCTTCCATGATCTCATCATCCATGAAATTATCATCTTCATAATATTTCTCAAGGCTTTCAATAAAGCTATAAGCATGTTTGCAACAGTCCTAAAATAAATTTAATGATGGATAAGATTCTTTATATCTTTCAAAGAACATGGTATGAAAATATTTCAAACAATAAATACAAGCAAGTGGCAAAATTTCATACCAAGATCGGGATTCACCTTCCAAAGTGGCCATGAATATCTTCATCAAGCAATCTTTAGGAAAATCAACCTTCAACTTGCGAATATGCATGTGAAATCTAACTAGATGTAAAACAGCATCCTTCCTATCATCATCTTTAAATGTAGGAAAATTCCTTTGCCAATATACCTTAGGAATTTTATTTGGAAAACATGGAATATGATCTTGGCTCATGGGACCATACCGTTGAGCAAGAAAGTCCATTTTAATAACAATGAATTCACCAAGAGATTCTTCAGGCTACTGGTTCTTGAAGAGTACAGTCGCCATAAAAGTTCTGAACCTTAGGATTCTTCGACACTATAGTCACCAGGTGAATGATTTCGGCCTTCCTATGTGTCTGACTGTTGTCCACTATCAACAATCAGATCTAACTTGATACATGTACTGGGGTGATCATTTAGAGCAAATGTTCAGTTTATAAACTAGAATGGAGATTGACTAAAGTAGCTTTTATCTACTTGCACTAATGCAAAAGCAAAAGAATTTTGAAGGCTACCTGGCTAATCTTCAGACTTCATCTGTAGTCTACAAAGCCAAACAATGAAAATAAACTTTCTTTCCCAGTATGGCCACCACTATGTTAGAGCCTAGATCTACCTCAGGTTAACAAGGTAAGCTTCTAGGTCCACATCAAACCACGCTCAACCTTGTAGCTAGCCCTACGAGAATAGGAGAGGGATCTCTCTGGGTCAAGTCAGTGAAATATGATCTATGGGGCTTGAGATGACTGAAATATCTTCTAATTTTAGGCTAGGTATATGTGTGTAAGAGGTTGATTGATTTGAAATGATGATTTGTTGGCTTAGATGAGAAGGTAGATTTTGGGTGCGGGGATGAGGCACAGTCCTGCGGAGGTCTCAATGGGCCAAGGTAGGAAATCATTTTTGGCACTTAAAATCAATTGAGAGGGAAGGAGAAGACAGGTGAGGAGTTGAAGAGGGCAAGATAAATCATGAATCCTCTCCAAACAGCTGAAAACATCAAATAACTAAAGCAAACTTCAAGTAGAGCACTGCACTTTCAATGAATTCTACTTGCACTCTTGTTTGCTTAGTTCAAAAGAAACAAGAAAGAGAATGGCATGCAATCACATAAACAAATTCACAATTACTAAAAGAAGGATTGTACCAAGACAAATTTCCACATGGATCCCAAAGAGTGCTGCAAACCTTGGTCTCTATTCCTTAGCCAAAAAGCTGATGTGAATGTACAATGAAGCTCAAGGCTTTTCTCAAGAGTCCAACCATGCTAATGACTGAAAAACAACATAATATCGACAAACATAGCTCCTCCTTTCCTCTAGGGGTCAATCTCACATGTTTAGGAGCTGATCCAATTGATCCTAAACTGCGAACTAGAATCTAGGCAACATAATAGCATGCCTCTAGAAACAAGGAAATTGATTCATTCAGTTTGAAACAACCGCTAAAGTGATGAATCTACCTCTACAAGTAAAAATAAAACATATTTACATCCTGATCCATCAATTTTTATCAATTACATCATATATTTGCCATTAAGAAAGTAAAAAAGTCAAACTAGGCAAAACTGGATGAGAAACAAAGCAATACTGCGTCAAAATGGCAATTTTTCCTCTATGCGTCGCGCCTGATTCTCTATGCGTAGCACAATATTGGAGCTGATTTTGAGGACCTTCCCGAAGTCCAAAATGAGTACCTGATAGCTTTTTGGAAATTCCGATCTTCCTAATTTCCAACCCAAGTGGAATTTCTGGATTTGGTGTCCATTTGCCCCTCCAAAAATTCATTCTCCCAAGACTGCTTCCTGTGTGTCAAAATAGGGGCAGTGAGGTCATTGGTTCAGTGTTTTTGACCTCTTTGAGGGCCCAAAACTTGCCCAAATTTCTTGGCCATGATCAAGAAACCATAATTTTTCATTCCAAATCTAGAAATGCCAAGTTTTTGTAATTTGGAGCTCCCTAGCAAAAGCGCGTGCCACGTGGTGCAACACATAAGTAGGAAAGCCCTCTTTTTTAGTGCAAAAATTTTCAAAATGCAAAAATTGCTTCAAATTTCTTGAAATTTGGGTTGGAACTTCTCTATCAAGAGCTATGATGTCCCAAGGATGCCTCGGCCAATATCCGGAGTCAATAATGCTCATTTGTCCTCTTTTGCCTTTTGGATGCCTTCCTTAGTTTTGCCTTTAAATTCCTTATTCGTGCCTTGCAAACCTTGTTCTGTGCCATGTAGTGAAAAGCCATGTGTCTTATTAAAGCTTTGTCCCTATCGGCCTTGTCCAACAGTTTCTCCAAGTGGATGTTGTCTCTTTCAAGCCAAGACTCTTGATCATCATTAATCTCTTACTCAAGTGAAGTGAACTCCACCCTCCTCCTTTGGGCATCTTGGTGGTTCTCCTTTATGTTTTTGCCACCTCTATGAGGCCTCCTAGGTGCATGTACTTCTGTTGGTGAATCACTGTGGGTCTCCACTTCATAATGAAATGAACGATTAGATGCCATGACTACTGGTGGAAAAACTATCTTGAAGAGATGGGTGATGATGTGTCAAACTGTGTTGGACTGTCTTTAATGATTATGTAGCCTGTGCCACCAAGGAAAAATAGTGAAATAAGGAAGGGGAGGGAAAAATAGTGGGAATTTTGGGACTGTTAGGATAGATGTCATTAGGAAAATATGGGATGTTATGGATGTTTTTGTATGGTGCTAGGGTTTGGGGATTTTACATTAGGAAATTTGGGAAAGGGAACTTGGGATAGGGGATGAGTGAATTTAGGGGGTAGTGGAACTTAGGGAACAATGAAATTAAGGGATAAATGGGATAAGGGAATGATGAACGAATGAAATATTTGGTAGCAAAATGGTTTTCCAAATTGTATGCAACAAGTTTTTTAGAATTTCAAATGTTAGGGTTTGATGTTTTTGTTTTAACCATTAGCATTCATCAACCACCATACCATAAGCACAAACTTGGATGAAACACAATGATGGAGGCTCTACTCGCCAAATCCGTGTGAGTTTTTGGTGATTTGGTGCAAATGTTAGTAGTTTCGGGCCTCTGGCTATATGCATCGTGCAGCACGCCCAATGCATCGTGCCTCACCAATGCGCTGCGCCTACGCAAAAATACACTGTGTTCATGCCTAGTGCACCGCACCACACCAGTGCACCGCACCTCCTACCTAGTGTGCTGCGCCAATCGATTTTCGCCCAAATTCACCCAACTTGCCACTCACTTACCAAAATTGCTCTATGTTGCTTCTCTTTTACAAATGATCTTTTCATATGAAGCCATTTCTTAGAAACAAAGAGCTTTTGAGATTTTAGCTCATGAAACCCACTTTCCTAATGTTTTTGCTTTGGCACTTTTCACTTTCTAATACAAACTCTGTTTTCGTTATTTCCTTTGATTTTTGACTAAAGTGATGAACCTCTCGACAATTTTTTGCGGGGATGATGGCATTGGATTTTGGCAAAGGATGACCAGGGCTACACTGAAGAAATTTAGAACTTGAAAAAACTTAAAAAATTACATATTTATTGCAAAAAATAAATTTGATGATTTCTTCTTCAAAACATAGTTTTGGAAGAAGAATCATTTTCAAGCATTATTGGTAATGAAAATTTTGGAATGAAAACTTATTGGGGACATCCTCATGTGCATGCTGGCATTATTAGACACTTTGAAGAGAAAATTTGTTAAACCCTATACCTAATGACTGAAATGACTCTTGGCTGACCAAAAGACTATCCATAATGACTGTAAATTTGATTTGATGAACTTTGATGATCATACACAAACCAGCAGGTACATGACATGAGGGAAGTATGGAGATAAGACCCTTCCGTCAGAAGATCAATGCTCCTAATGGAATGCAGGTCATCGAGCTGAATGAGACACCTAAAATGAAATGCAACAAAAGAGGTTTTGATCTCTGACAGAGGGCTGAAGAGACTGACTCTAACAATAGGAAAATGGCAAAGCCATTAACTTGGGGCTTGAGGAGGAAGAAATTGAGGACATCCTGATCGATGATGAGGATTTTGGGGTGGATGTGGAGTAATTTGAAGTTGAGGGTTCTGACCCTATCATTAAGTTTCTCGAATACGTCCCTCTGCGCAAGGGAAAGACTAAGGAGCCAAAGGGCATTGACCAAAGAAAGGTTTCCCTGCACACAACTCTACTACTAGATGAGACTGTCTTTGAAGATCATGCTTGGGGTGGGTTCCTCTATTGAAACTAGAATATTGGGACTTGATTGACCATGAAAATTTCCTACACATGGCAATAGAACATCTCATGCACCACATTGTTCACACAACCACTAGCATGAATGCATTGGAACCGTGGATATGGCTTAAGAGAGTAGACAAGGCAGGTTTGCTCAACCTGCTATGGGTGCTGCACTAAAATTTCACCCCCATTATATTATTGGTCATCAAGAAACTATTATGCTTGGTCCACAATGGGAATTTGTAGTTGGAGGAGCCAATACCCATCACCGACAGGTTGATCCCTAAGATCACATGGCTGCCCTATACAAGGGAGAATCTAGCCATGATGTTTGGTGTAAAAGGTGGCAAGCAGGCCCTCTTGGAGGCCATGAAGGAGAAATTCATGCTTATGAAGAAGTCTTGAGGCTATGCCATCTCGAGTATCTCCAATCCTGCAGTCAAGGTGGCCACCCATATTTTGGGAGGAAAGGTTATGAGGAAGTGTCACGCAGATGAAGTGTCAGCAGTAGTCGTTGCGCTAGTGGCCTAGTGCATAGAAGGAGTTTAGTTTAATTAGGCATGCTATCTTTGCAGTGAGTTCCTTGAGAACATCTGCGAGGCACAAGAGCTCACCAATCCCTTCCACTATGCGTGGCTCTTACTGTCCATTAGGCTGGTAGCCTCGGGGCTACTCAAAGACATTCAATTCCCCTCGGTCATGCCAGACCTTCAGGAAGAAGCTAAATACACTTTGTTGTGGATGACCAAGGATGCTCAATGCATCAAGGATATCAAGATCTTTTAGATATTGATGGAAATGAATAGACGCATGGTTATCAATTGCAAACCATGATTTTCACGTATTTTGCTCGCCAAACCGCAGGAGTACATGGATTTCAAGGCAGACTTTCAATGTGTATAGATCAGGACATGGAAGGACCCTGAGTAGACATGGCATGAATTGCCTTACTTGGCAACAAATGATGCGATTGATGCAATTTTTTATCGATGGCCGATAGAGGGGCACACTGCCTCAGATTTGGTGATGGAGTCGAGCAATTCTGCCATGTAGCGCAAAAAGGAGGAGGCCAAGCTCAAGATGGCGTAACTGGCCGAGAAGAGGAAGGAGGCTGCTGACAAGGCCTAGATAGAGCACAATGCTCCCCAACAAGTGGAAAAGCATAAAAATGAAATAGAGTAGGGCCCTAACAACGACACGAGGTCACCTTCATTTGAAACAGAGGAAGAAATGGACGAGTAGATAGAGCAGCATGGAGTGGACCCACATATGACATTGTACTGCATCAAGCATCCAAGACAAAAAGAAAAAGGGGGCCGCATAAGAAATCCAAGGCCAGTAATACATCGCTGGACCCAATCATCCTAACAGGGGGAGATTTGAATGACATTGGAGACACGGTGTGGGATGCTAGCATGAAGGTCCTGTAGTAGTTCTAGTAGCACCAACAACAACTATTGGGGGCCATCCAGACAAGTCTGTATGAGGTGAAAATTTGTGCATCACAGGCTAGCATGGTGTCCACCAGTCTCGCTATCGGTACTTTAGAAGCTGCCGAGATGTTAAGTGCAAAGGACTCCCGAGTGATAGTGTTGTCGGATGGAGCACTAACCACAGAAAACGAGGCTAACAAGCCCATTGTCAGCACCCTCAAGGGAGTGGGGTTGAACGTGGTAGCACGCCTTGGTGAGGCACTCCATCTACTATAGGATGGAGTGATCATGGAGCTGAGGGCCCGTGAATAGTATGTTGCGCAGGTAAACGGTGAACAACAGATCAATAAAGTGTAGCTAGCACTACAGCGAGACTCTGCGATTTCCAGCATGACTGAGGTAACAAACCGAAAAAAAACACATAGTTTAGGTTATGGAGGAGGCATTCTGAATGGTCCCAGAGTTGGATATTCATGAGGGAGAACCAATCGAGGTACGCATTCATAATCTTGCTACAAGGGTGTGCAACACTTATACAAAGTTGGCTAAGGTTGAACTGGAGTTGAACCTACAGATTGCAATTTTTTAGCTGAAGGCCCAACTTTCCACTCTCCCAGAGGTAAAGAAGCAACGTGCAACTGCTGTCATAGAGGTGATAGTGATGGTAGGCAGTGTAGTAGCAGACTGCACATGGCTTTTTGAACAATCGTTAGAGGTCTTGACGAGCCTGTAGGAGGATCCTAATGTACAATAGCTAGAGATAGAGGTGCGAGAACTACAACAGTGTTGTGATGAAGTAAAAGGTATAATATGCATTTTTGCTCTCACATAGAGATTGGAAAAGTTGTAGGAGGCCAAAAGATTTAAGGAACGGGTTGATGCAGTCTAGCACAAGAGGCAGTGCTGAAGGTGCGCTTGAAGCCCTGGTTGGATGAATCTTTTTCTGTCATGACCTCCATTGAAGGCAAGCTTGCTAATCTACAAGTGACTTAGTAAAAGCTTCAGGCTAACAGTTCGAGACCAACGATAGAGCAGTTGGTTGAAGAAGTGAACCAGACAGCTGCACAATGCACCGCTGAGGTTGCCATCATACAGGTCGAGGTGGGAGGTCTTCACGCTAAGACCTCCATGCTCGCAGAGTGACTCGAGGGTGAGCCACCATGTTTGTGTTAGGGGTTTGTTGGGAACAGGTTCCCCTAAGGATAGTTTTAGGGATAAAATCCCATGTTTTGGGACAATTTTGTAATAAAGTTGTAAGGTCTCTGCATTTTGTGGTCATGGAGTGTGAAGGTGTCAAGGGCCATAAAGGGTTTTTCACCCTTATTTTGTAAATTGTAAAGCCAGCTGTAAATATCCACCCATGGTCCGTGAAGAATCAAGTGAGAAGAAGGATTGGAGTCTTGGTAGAGAAGTCTAAGTGTTCATGTGTCTTGGTGTAGGTAGAGGCTTTGTAGCTAAGTGCGTAGAGGTGTAGGGTGGAAGTTCGTAGCTCAGTGTGCAGACCCCTATAGCTATGTGCATAAGGCAGATAGAGTCTATATTATCCTAAAGATATCAATAAAGATAAGTATTCTACAACTACTATGTATGTAGTTCTTGTCAATGCATCTGATTATATTGCGTTTTGGGTTTTATTTACAATGTTTATGTGATGCACAAATATATGTGATTGTATTAGTTAATTGAACACAAATGAGGATATCAATTTATGCAGTGCTAACTGTGATTGATTAGTAAGATAAGTAAAACACTTCAGATAACTTGAGAATATATATAATACGTTGTCATAGCTACACGAAAGCACCTAGACCACGGGCTAAGGCAGCACGAAGGTCAATCATACACCTTCGCAGATGTATAGAAGGGCAGAATAAAGGGTAGACTAATGGAGCCCTAAGGTTTAGTGTCCAGCACAAAAGTAGGGGCTGAGGGTATAAACTGACAACACAACCATCTTAGGGTGCATAAACTTGGTTCTAACATCCCCTCATACTGCTCCGGGTGAGACTTCTATTGCGCTTAGTAGGTCGATGCAAAAGGGCCAGTATTGTAGGGGTTTTTTGCCTAACTAATGCTGAACATTGGTCAGGCCCCCCAAATCCAGAACTCACTATGAGATCTCTATCTACTTCCGAGGTGCATTGTCTTTATCAAACATGTGTAATTTGCAAATTGTATGATCCAAATTTAAACAGGAACGCAATAAAATACAGAGATAACCATATACATAAAGATCCAGCGGAAATAATACTTCATTTCATTAATGGAAAATATTGAAATATGCTTACAACCAGAATTGGAAATAACCCAGCTAGGGTGATGGTAGCTTATCTCTGAGAAGAGTTGTGCAGCTACATGCCTCTGAACTGTTCTGAACTTTTTTACAATGAGGCTCGAAGGCCTATTTATTATTGAGAAACAATGGAAAACCCTTCACATTCCAAAACCGAC
>APFE030990513.1:0-23955 GCA_000404065.3 Pinus taeda
AACAAAGCCCTTTTGCTCTTTTTTCTTCCAATTGTTGTGGTGTCAACCTTATAGGTTGTGGAAGACTAGGGGCAACCAAACTTCCGTCTTTATAGTTGTGAGTGGTATGCTTCCTGGTTGCCATAATTTGCTTTCCATTTTTCTTGCTAACCTGAATGCCTTCTCTAATGAATCAGGTTCCCAAAGGCGAACATCATGTTGGATATTATCCTTTAAAGACCCTATGAACACATCAATCCTATGCTCTTCTGGAATATCTTTTACCCTTATGTTCAATTTTTGGAACTCCTCAATGTGCTCCATTATTGAACCCTTTTGTTTGAGACTTATCAATTGGCTAAAAAAAGTGTTGCTTTTTGTATCCTCATAATGTGCTATCAATTCTTCTATAAAAATTGCCCAAGTGATAAATTGTGTATGAGAGCAAAGCCATTGATACCATACAAACTGATTTGGTTCCAAATATAAAGCTCCGATACGTAACTTTTGTGTGTTTTGCACATTATTGAGATCGAAAAATTGCTCCATCTGTCATATCCATGTTGCGGGATCCTTGCCATCAAACTTCCTCATATCAATTTTTAGAATATGGTGCGTCTTCAATCCAACATTAGATTCGATGAAATCATCATTAACATTTCCTTTGTTTTCATCATGAGTTTCCTTTACTCCCCTTTCACCATTAGTAAGTATTTCTTGAAGAAAATTTGTCAAATCTGCCTTCAAATCTACCATGTCTATCTTCAACTCTGTGTTCAAATCTATCTTCAAATCGTCCATCTTAGCTTCCATGCCCTTTATCTTAGATTCCACTCCATTTATCTTAGATTCCACGCCATTTATCTTAGCTTCGGTTAGCTTTTGTGAGCGTGACATTTGTTGCACTTCTTGTAATTTTGATATATCATGTAGCATTTCTTCCTCTTCTTCATGAGTCATGCTCGAGCTTTCAGGTTCCTTACTAGGTGTTTGAATTTTCTTTCCTCAGGGCATCAGTTACCGATAATAATTCTCTACTATGCCCTTTGAATTCCTTCAAAATAAAATTTCAAACCAATCTTCAGCAAAAATTTAAAAGAATCTACACACCATGTTTCACTTTGTAGGAGCTCAATATTGCCTCTGATTTACCTTTGTACTTTGGGATCATCTAGTTTTGAAACTACAACTTGTAGTAGCCCTCTGTTTCCTCTTTCCAATGCCACTAGTCTGATCCAAATTGGATTCTCCAATGAAGATTTATGCAAAATCTCCCACAATGACCTTCTTATAGACTAGTTCAGTAGAGCGAACTTGTATGACATACCACGAGTCATTGTTTGAACCTTTGGCTCTAAAAAAATATATACCAGAAACTACAGTCCGTCCTCTTTCTGCACCTTCTTACGAAATTTCAATCTGATGCTCAGAGAGAAAGTTAGGACGCTTTTCCCCAGGTCACCTGTTTGGAGTGTAATTCAGGAGTCTGCAAGAAGACCAACTTCCTCAGAACATATCTCCGTAAATATAGCGTGAAAATTTCTAAAATTTGGACTCAATATTCAAAAAACATTCTTCTCAAATGGGTTTTTTTTTTACCTTCTGAAACATCACAGAAACAAAGTTCTAGTGAAAATTCCACGATGACCTGTTTGGAGTAGCGAAACCCTAGAATCCAAAGCTCTGATACCAAATTTTATGAAAACAACTTCAAGAAAGATAGAAAAGATAGATCAACGCCTTAGAATTTAGCCTCTTCGAGGGGGCAACCTCCTTTACATTACATAAATGAACAATTCTTGGATGATTCAAATGACAAAACCTCCTTTCTATATATAGGAGTCTAAGGAGTCACAATATAACCCAACCGACCTAACAACAATAATATAAAGCCACAAAATAACAATAGAGGGGATTCTATGGGGCACAGTAATAACGATATGGGGACAATAGGGGCACAACAATATTAATAAGGGGTACAACTACAATAGTCATGGGGTAATCACTAGTATTATAGGGACCCAACAGATCATCTCTTTTTATTACTTCATCTCTTCCATTGTGGTCATTCCTTCGATCACATATCCTACTTTGATCATTTATCGAAGGAATGACCACAATGGAAGAGATGAAATAATAAGAAGAGATGATCCAAGTGATAATGAAGAAGATCATCGTCAAAATAAGTCAAGATTCTCCAAGTATGAAAGCAATGTTTTGAATGAATCTGAATATATTCTTATTTCTTCCCTTACTAGTTCATCTCCTCCATATTTGTGGGATAGTTGTCTCGATGATAGTGGGTACAATAATCACTTCTTTGGTTATAAGGAAGTTCTCTCTGATTTGGTAGAGAGGGAGTCAAATTTGAAAATCATTCTTGGAGATAATTCCACTCATCCCGTTAAAGGTTTTGAGTCCATCAAATTTCATTTGAATTTAGGAGAATCAATTTTTCTCCATGATGTGATGTATGTGTCAATATTGAAGAAGAATTTGGTATCAATATTCATTTTGTAAGAGAAAGGGATTATATTTTCCTTGATTAGGGGAAAGGTTCTTACTTGGACGGATAGATCACCTATGAGAGATGCATTCACATTGGGATCAAGATATGAAGGAATCCACAAGGTTACTGGAAGACCTCTTCTAGCAATGGTCCATGGTACTAATAATCTAAGTGAGCTATGGCACCGAATATTGGACCATCTACCTTATGATTCTCTTCTAAAATTGAAGAAATTGGTCTCAGGGATTTCCAAAGTTCAATCCCATCATGATGGAGTATGTTCAGGTTGTGCTAGTGGAAAGAAGACAAGGGGACCATTCCCCTCTAGCGAGAACAAGACAAATGAAATCATTTATCTCATCCATATTGACACATGTGGTCCTATGTCCATGATTTATTTTGGTGGCCATGTCTACTATATCACCTTCATTGATGACTTCTCAATAAAGGCATGGATATATTATTTGAATCATAAGGATGAAGCCTTCGAAATGTTCAAGGAGATTAAAACTTTGATAAAAAATCAAACAGGGAAGAAAATCAAAATATTCAAGTCTGACAATGGCAGAGAGTACACATAAAAGGAGTTCATTTATTTTTTCAAAAAGGAAGGAATCAATAAAGAAACAATTGTTCCCTATACTCCCGAACAAAATGGAGTGGTTGAAAGAAAGAATAGGTCCATTATAGAAGTGTCATGTGCCATGCTCCATAACTAAAATTTATCAAAGTTCCTTTATGGAGAAGCAACAAATGTTACCATATATGTTCAAAATAGGGTACCTCATCAAGCATTGGAAAACAAGACCCCTGAAGAAGTACTCACAGGTGTTAAGCTTGATGTTATTCACTTTGTATCTTTGGCTTCCCCATATACTTTCATGTGCCAGAGGAAAAAAGGAACAAGTTGGAAGCCTTAGGAAGAAAATGTAAGTTTGTTGGACACTGCGAAAATTATAAATAATTTAGAATATATACTCATGGTCAAAGGAAGGTTGAAATTAGAAGGGATGTTACATTTGATGAAGATGTCGCCCTTGGAAAAGAAAATGACCTTCCTCCTTTGCATCCTACTGAGAAGAATTATGATATGGATATTTTAGATGGTCCTTCAATGTATAAGTATGAGACAAATATTGTTTATGATCCCATGTAGCCCATGGATCCCTTAGATCGTCCTCCATGTGATCCTCCTAGGAAGAGGCCACTCTGTCTTCAAGACACATTACAGGATTATGAGAGATGTTTTCCTGTTCGAATATCATTTAGAGAAAGGACAAACCCATGTAGGTATGAGGTATATCTTGTAGACATGAGCACTATGATTCAAGTCGAACCTCCCAAATTCGAAGAAGCCGTGAAGGATCAAGTTTGGAAAGATGTTATGGCCAAAGAATATGCATCGATTATGAATAATGATGTATGGGATGTTGTGCCGAGACCAAAATGGAAATCTATGGTGACTTCAAAGGGGCTATTCAAGATTAAGCATGGAGTTGATGGTTACCACTTAAGAAATACAAGGCAATGCTTGTGGCTCGAAGATTCTCCCAGAAAGAGGGAAAAGATACTGATGATATATTTGCACCTATGGTTTGATTTATAATCTTTTGTTCAATAGTTTTCCTTGCCGCAAGTCAATAAGGACTCTTCTTTAGAAGGACTTGAAGACTGCATTCCTCCATGGCATGTTACAAGAAGAAGTGTAAGTTGAGAAACCACAGGGATTTGAAGTAGAGGATCAGCCAACCGACACAGCTCAAACCAATGACAGATATATGCGATCTTAAGGATCAAATGCAAAGGCGTTAGTAACTTTGTTTTGTTTTTATTTTAGTTTTATTTAGCATAATCTGAGGAAGGTCGTTTAAACCTCCTCAGCTATTTTTGTAATAATCTATTTTAGGACCTTTAGTTTTAGTATTTAAACCCCTCTCGTGCATTTAGAGAGGGGTCCATAAATTTTATCAGAAATATTCTTCAAAACATGCACTTCTGTACCTTTGAGGAGGTTCTGGTGGAATGAATGGAACATGATCTATTTTCTTTTGAATATCTGGCATGCTTTACTGAAATTGCACTTTTGCACTCTTAGATGATGTTGGATTGATTCGAATTAGGTCGATATTGCTAAAACAAATGAGAATAACTTATCATATATGGTAATTTTATCTTGTGATTATGTTTTATTTATGTATAAAGAAATAATTTTTCTTCAATTGTTTTATGTATGAAAGTTTGAATTTCGGTTAGCATTATTGCACTTTTGTATGGTGTTGGCTTAAATTTTCTACTCAATATATGAATGGTTCTATATGCGATATATCTTCCACAATTGTTTTGGCTAACTATTTATCCAAAACGATTATTGTTAAACAATTTCACTTCTTATTGCAGTTAAATGATCTTTATTACCAATTTCTATAGGACGTTATTGTAGATAACATACTTTACTTTATTCCCGGGCATAGTTATAGTTTAATAGTGTTTAAACTAGGATATATGCATGTGTTCAAATAGTTTAGATTATATTACACTTAGCTTAATCATCCCCCCATTACATCATATATCACCCCATCAACACTATCAAAATATCTTTTTGGGAAACTAGTCCCATTATCCCCAGTCGGAGTCACTACACCAAACGGAAAAGGAGCTGCCAACCAAGGTGTGAACTAGGTGGCTTTCCCCCATGTTGTAGCAACAATTTTTGAGGCTTCAATAGAAGGATTCAAAAGCATGAAGAAGGAGAGCCCACTATGTTCATCACTCATGAAAAGAAGAAGAAAGGAAAAATGAGGTCCATCAAATTCAAGAAATCCTCCTCCTTGAAATCCAAATAGAAGGAAGGAATTCTTACACATTTAATGATACAATGGTCATAAGAAAGGACACTATGCTCAAGATTGCCTCGAGAAGAACAATGGACCATGCTACAATACTAGAAGCCACAACAGGATAAATGATCAAAGGAGGAGATATGACTGAAGGAATGACCATAATGGAAGAGATGAAACAATAAGAAGAGATGATCCAAGTGATAATGAAGAAGAACGTTGTTAAAATAAGTCAAGATTCTCCAGGTATGAAAGCAATGTTTCGAATGAATCTGAATATATTCTTATTTCTTCCCTTACTATTTCATCTCCTCCATATTTGTAGGATAGTTGTCTCATTGATAGTGGGGACAATAATCACTTCTTTGGTTATAAGGAAGTTCTCTCTGATTTGGTAGAGAGAGTCAAATTTGAAAACCATTCTTGGAGATAATTCCACTCATCCTGTTAAAGGTTTTGGGTGCATCAAATTTCATTTGAATTTAGTAGAATTTATTTTTCTCCATGATGTGATGTATGTGTCGGGATTGAATAATAATTTGGTATCAATATTCACTTTGGAAGAGAAATGGATGAGGGTTGCCTTGATTAGGGGAAAGGTTCTTACTTGGACAGCTAGATCACCTATGAGAGATGCATTCACATTGGGATCAAGTTATGAAGGAATCTACAAGGTTATTGGAAGACCTCTTCTAGCATTGGTCCATGATACTAATAATCTAAGCGAGCTATGGCACCGAATATTGGACTATCTACATTATGATGCTCTTCTAAAATTGAAGAAATTAGTCCCAGGGATTTCCAAAGTTCAATCCCATCATGATGGAGTATGTTCAGGTTGTTCTAGTGGAAAGAAGACAAGGGGACCATTCCCCACTAGCGAGAACAAGAGAAATTACATCCTTTATCCATATTGACATATGTGGTCCGATGTCCATGATTTCTATTGTGGGCCATGTCTACTATATCACTTTCATTGATGACTTCTCAATAAAGGCATTGAAATATTATTTGAATCATAAGGATGAAGCCTTTGAAATGTTCAAGGAGATCAAAACTTTGATCGAAAATCAAACAGGGAAGAAAATCAAAATATTCAGGTTTGACAATGGTGGAGAGTACACATAAAAGGAGTTCATTTATTTTTGCAAGAATGAATCGAGAAAGAAATAATTGTTCCCCATACTCCCAAACAAAATGGAGTGGTTGAAAAAAAGAACAGGTCCATTATAGAAGCGTCCGGTGCCATGGTCCATAATCAAAAGTTGTCGAAGTTCCTTTGTGGAGAAGCAACAAATGCTACCATATATGTTCAAAATAGGGTACCTCATCAAGCATTTGACAACAAAACCCCTGAAGAAGTATTCACAGGTGTTAAGCTTAATGTATTCACTCTGTATCTTTGGCTTCCCCATATACTTTCATGTACCAAGGGAAAAAAGGAACAAGTTGGAAGCCTTAGGAAGAAAATGTAAGTTTGTTGGATAGTGTGAAAATTATAAATAATTTAGAATATATATTCATGGTCAAAGGAAGGTTGAAATTATAAGGGATGCTTCATTTGATGAAGATGTTGCCATTGGAAAAGCAAATGACCTTCCTTCTCTGCATCCTCTTGAAAAGAATGATGATATGGATATTTTAGATGGTCCTTCCATGTCCAAATATGAGACATATATTGTTGATGATCCCATGGAGCCCATGGATCCCTTAGATCCTCCTCCATGTGATCCTCCTAGGAAGAGGCCACTTTGGCTTCAAACACATTATAGGATTATGGGAGATGTGTTGCCGTTCAAATATCATTTAGAGAAAGGAAGAATCCATGTAGGTATGAGGTATATGTTGTAGCCATGAGCACTATGATTCAAGTCGAACCTCCCACATTTGAAGTAGCCATGAAGGATAAAGTTTGGAATGATGTTATGGCTGAAGAATATGCGTCAATTATGAATAAAGATGTATGGGATGTTGTGCCAAGACCAAAATGGAAATCTGTGGTGACTTCAAAGTGGCTATTCAAGATTAAGCATGGCGTTGATGGTAGCCACTTAAGAAATACAAGGCAAGGCTCGTGGTTGGCAAATTATCCTAGAAAGAGGGAAAATATAATGATGATATATTTGCACCTGTGGCTTGATATACAATCATTTGTTTGATAGTTTTCCTTGTTGCAATTCAAGGATGGAATCTTCATTAGATGGACTTGAAGACTGCATTCCTCCATGGCATGTTACAAGAAGAAATGTATGTTGAGAAACCACATGGATTTAAAGTAGAGGATCGAAAGAAACATGTTTGTAGGTTGAAGAAGGCATTTTATGGTTTGAAGGAAGCCCCCAGAGCATGGTACGCCTACATAGACAATTCTTTGATGAAGTTGGGATTCACAAGAAGTAATTTCATTCCCAACCTCTTATTCAAGGTAGTCCAAGGTATGCGGTTGATTTTGGTTTTATATGTTGATGATCTATTCTTGACAGGTAGTGAGCCCTTGATGATTAAGTGTAAGAGGAAGATATCCTCTAAATTTAAGATGAAGGACCTTGGACTCATACATTACTTTCTAGGCCTCGAGGTGTGGCAAAGGCCCGATGAGATTTTCCTTTCACAAGGAAAATATGCTGTGAATTTGTTGGAAGTATTTGGAATGGTAGACTACAAGTATCTACCCATGCCAATGGAAATGAGCTTCAAGAAATTATGTGGAGAAGTTGTAGGACCCGATTTGGCAAATCCATTTGAGTACATAGTTGATTGGGGCTCTGGTGTTCCTAGTGAACACTCATTCAGACATATGCTATGTAATGAATAGAATGAGACAATTCATGATTAAACCTATCCATACACACTGGATTGCTTCCAAACACATTTTGAGATATTTTCATGGGACGATCACACTTGGTCTGTATATTATGCCGAAGATGTTCAACTTTATGAATATACCAATGTTGTCTAGGAAGGAAACATTATCGACATGAAGAGTATGTCTGGATGTTGTTTTAGCCTTGGATGTACCATGATATCTTCGATGAGTAGGATGTAGAATTCTATAGCATTGAGTACTGCTGAAGCATAGTATATTGTCGCTAGCATGGCCAACTGTGAAGCAGTTTGGTTGAGGAATCTCTTTAGAGAGCTATTTGAGCAGGTCCTAGATACTACAATGATATATTGTGACAACAAGAGTGACATGCATTTGGCAGGAATCCCATATTTCATGACAAGTTACAGAGTTATGATATCACTTCATTTGATACATGGTGCAAAAAGGAGTTGCTAGACTCCATTGCATATTGACAAATGAGCATATTGTACATATTATCACCAAAGCTTTTCCGAAAGAGAATTATTTTTCTTTAGAGAGAAACTTGGAATGATGGATGTGACCCCTCTTGATAATGGGCATCACTGATCAAGGACATTGAGCCAACTCATCCCCCTTGTTTGAGCTCTGAGAGTGCAAAATTGAGATAGAGGGCTCCTCACGTTGAGGGATCTTTCGACAATATGGTATCACCCCTATGTGTTACCCATAGGGTTGGATATGTTTCTTCCCTATCTTGGTCTTTATAGAGTATACCCTAGTTGGAATCATACCCACAATTTTGGCTTGTTGGGGTTGTCCCTCCCCGTCTATCCAATGTGTCAAGAAAGCTTCGGGGCACGTGATCCTTACCTTTTGGTGAGTCGGGTATCTTGCCTAAGCTCATATTATGATGCAGGTGTTATAACACATGACTCTTAAGGGTCATTTTTGGTAATATCGGTAGGAAATAGTATGGGTTTAAATGTGCTCTCTGATATCACCTATTGCTCGATATGGGGTGGGAGATATTTAGCCCCACCATGAGATTCTGGGTTGAGATGTACTCCCTGATGTTGTTCCATATTGAGATATGATCTCTAATGATGTAGAGGGTGGTAGTGTTATCTCCCTGATGATTCCTCTTCTTTAGATTAAAGAATGGTGCAGCAGACAAAGTTTAGTAGAGATGGGACATGATATATATGACATGATGATCGATGGTCAGATATTGACAGGTGGAATTCTCCCTAGTTGATAGGGAGTGTTAAATTATGAAACTATAGTAAAATTATACCTTGGATGGCTTATTTAATGGATATAATTATTTCATTGAATTTCTCTTTTTGAGACGAGCGAAATCGACCTAATGATCACTCAAATTGGATAAGGGAAAGTATACTTATGAAGAAAAGCCCACATATGTACATTTGGACAAGGTTGGACCTAAAGAAAATTAGACACCCTTGGATGCCTAGAAACACAAGTGACCTCAAACTCATTTATACATAACCAAGAATCTTGTTCTTCTCTTCTTCATTGATTGGATCGCATAGGTTTGAGGGAGGGATGGCAACAAAAGTTCGCAAAGGTCTAAAATTACAGGATCTCAGGCTCACATCTGTTTTAGGGTTTTTGGATTACAGTTGCAAGCACATCACAGGGAAAATTTGACCAAAAATGCTAGCTTATAGGCATCAAGGGTGTGACTAGAAGCTTATTCTCACTCACAAAACTCCTCTTGCATGTGACTGAGGAGTTTGAATCAGATTTGACCAAAGCCCGAAGTTGACCGCATAAAGGAAAAGTTATCTCTGGTATATTATAATTCTAGAAACTCAATTCTGAATGTTCTTATTTTTTTTGTTGATTGTATTGGGCTCATTGTACTCTTTAGTGAACCTTTTATGAAAATCTAATAGAATAATAATTTCAAAGGGTTTTCCCCCTAGTGGGGTTTTCCCTAGTCTTTGACCAAACATAATGTCTCTTTTTGATGTGTTAATTGTCTATTTTGTCATTTCATTCATTGTTCTATATTCAATTATTGTTGATGAATGAAAAGACTATTTGTAATTGGAAAGAGTACTAATTAAAGTATTGAATTGGGCTAAAGTAATTTATACAACATAGAACAATATGAAAATTTAAAATTTAATACTTTTAAGGGTATGGGAATGCCATCATGTTGGAATGAAAATGGAAGATTATCACCTATTGATGTGTACAAAGGTTAATTATCAAAGTTTAGATTAGAGGATAATAAATTTTCTTATATGAGTGGAGTGTTAAAAGGAGAAGTATTATTTGATAAAATTATGGATGATTTTTATATCCACTTCTACATGAGAACATTATTTCCTATTATACCAACACATCATAAATACACCGAGTTGGATATAGCTTACAGAAACATGGTGCAATATAATCTAACATGATCTGACTAAGAGTGGTTGATTAAGTTAGCTCCATGATTTCTCAACCTCTGCAATAGAATCTAACAAAGGAGCACATATGCAAATTCATGATTGGATCATAAAGACATTTTTTATTTTAATATTCAAATCCTAATTTTTTGTTTTTATAATAATATTTTTTTTGTAACTTTTGTATAAAATCTTAAAAGCAATTCATATCAAGCTTGGCTTTTAGATAAAAAAGACTTGTAATTTATATTCAACTACTTTAGTTTAAGAGTATTTTAATAAAAAGTTTATTCTTTCAACAAATTCTAGTATTTTATCCTTGTGAGCATTTCTTTCCTATAATTTTCATGATCTATTTCATTTGAACATTTTAAATTTATATGAAACACCTAAGAGGTTACGCTGGGGATCAACTTCCCTTATTTCTCGCAAGAAAGTTATATTTAATAGTAATATTTATGATATGAATAAGTTGTTTGTATTATACCTCTTCAACCATTAATTATTGCCTTGATTTCATGTGATTAAAATATGTTCTATTGTTAAGCCATTGGAATGCCATTCTATGTGTTTTCTATTGTACCGAATAATTGATATATTTGGGTGAACGTTGAAATAATTTGTTATGTTTCTTGAGTCTTCTATCATCGTTTCAATTTACTTTGTACCTACCATAGTTGAAAGCAAGCCTTTTGGTTAAATATTTGGAGGTGATCTAGGTGGATATTGGTGGCCACCTGCCCATTCCACTTGGACCCCCAACACTTTCCTTTTAGTTTCCTAATTTCTAGCACAATTTACTATTTTTGGTATCTTTCTAGGTAATAAACTTCCAAAGCCATTTTGTGGCCCTAAATGATGATTTTTTGGAAAATAGGTAGACCCATTGACCTTGATAGGGTCTATAGTCAAACTTTTTTGCCCTAAGATAGATCTTTCTAACGAATTATTATATGCTTCAAATGAAGATCATATGCCAAATTACGAACCCAGGAAGTTGATGTACCAACTAACCCCAATGAGGCCCATATACGTTTTGTGCTTCATCTCCCATTATTTATCAATAATAAAAAGGCCTTCAAGCCTCATTGTAACACATTTCAGAAGGCATGTAGCCATCAAATCTCTTCTCAGAGATAGCTACCATCACTCGAGCTAGTTTATTTCCATTCATCATGTAAACAATTTTTAGTATTTGTTATTAATGAATAAAGTTTTGTTGTAGTTTCTACAACACTTCCTCCAAAAAATTTCCTATGCTTTGATTTTGGAGCATACTTTTGAACATAATAACCATCATCTAAATTGTTTCCAAGTGTTCTTCTTGTTTACTTAGTGTCATAATGACTTATTCTTTTGTGTAAGGCTTTTGATGTTGTAACTATGTTTTCATCATGACAACTAGGTTCTATTAACAGTGGTTGCACAACTTTTGAAGACAAGAAAACAGCTTCTTGAACATAAGGTAAGTCTTTTCCTGATTAATCATAGGTTGCATGTCTTTTCTTGAGGAATTGCACAATTCTATTTCACTGGGAAATACGCAACTCCTTATGAGATTGAACTACACACTCTTGTGAGACATGAAGCCACTGCGAAAGCAGATAGCGTAATCATCACCGTGAGATGAAATTGTGCAAATCATTGAGCCACATAAATCCAAAATCCTTGTCACTAGGAACTCTACAGTCTCTTCATCCAATGAATTATGCAATCCCCAATATCAACCAATTGTACACTCCTAGAAAATAGGAAGTTTGCATTCTTATTCGATGGTGTGGCACAAGTTTCCAAATTTGATATAAAGAGAAGTGTCAGTCTCTCCTTGATTTTAGGCATGCATGACAGAAACCCTAACCTAATCTCGTGGGGACTAATTTATATAAAAGAGGCTCATATATCTTATTCTCACGCTCACCATTGAAGCTCTAGCCATCCTCATGAGTTCAAGGAGCTTTGGAGTCAATTTGCGCTACTTTCTCAGGTAATTCTCTCAAATGTCACTTTTTGTTGTTTTTTTTGTCACTTTTGTCACTTTTGTGTTTGTAACTATAATTTTTCCTTATTATTCCTTTAACAAGTGGCGTTTATGTTATATTTAACTTGTACAAGTGTTGTTTCAGTCTTTTGGGATTCTTTACAAGTGCCACTTCGTAATTCTTGTCTTTTCGCCTACCAACAGTTACTACAGTTGGGCATATTTATGCATGCATGCTCTTCTATTTGCATAATATTGTTTGATCGATGTTGGTTATTGATCTAACTAATTATAATTTTGATATACACCCTTCATCTCCTCAGTCACAATTCAGATTCTACCTGTCTCCCAGAAGAAACTGTGTAATCCTTGAGCCTTACTAGCCTCTCCAACTATGCATTATGCATTCTCTTCGAACAATAATGCTTCCTTACCAGATGCAACTATGCATTGTGCATTCAATGGCCTTCCACGATATGAACTATATAATCATAGTTAGTAGTGAACCTACCTGCTAGTTGAAACTGTGCACTACACAATCCAAGCTCTCTCTCTCCTCGCTGAGATTATGCATTGTGCTGATCTAGTGCATAAGAAACTCCCTTATAATCTTGAACTACACAATATTCCTCCATACCTGCATAGTGCACATTTCTAGTGCCCAATATACCTCCTTGAAGCCCATCATTTCATAATCCTTTCCCTCAACTATTTTTTTCTACTTGAAATATTGATTTCCCAACTAACCTCTTTTGAACTAACTTAATATCGCCATAAGGACCTCTCTTGTAACGGGTACTATAAATCCTAAACACATTACTCTTTCATCATTAGATGCCACCGTGCTTCCCAAGAAAGCACCATCAAAGGAGTTCATAAAGGGAAGTAATGAAGAGGTCATTAATAGTAGAATGATCAGAGTCCTTATCATGTTAGACACACACATTGCTATATTGAGAAGGATTTTGTTTTCACTTGGATCACCATCAAAGATGAATTCATTGCCTCAGATTTTAAGGAAGAGTTAGAGGATAGGGAATTCAATATGAACATACAATCATAAGGTGGCATGTAAATATCCAGTTCTCCCATGTGAAAATGTATTCAAATGGATATTACATGGTTTAGACACCAAGAGCATGGTATTGAACAACATCAGTGGGTAGCAGCTTGTCTATCAACCACATGAAATTCACCTGATTTACGACTTGCCCAAGCTTGAGAAGCACTTAGATTCTGAATTCTATGTAGCTTGGAGTTAGCTAAATACCAAAGAAGTGATAAAGTCATGGTGGAAAGAACTGACCAAACTTCGCTAGAAGCCAAGAAGTACTTACAAAACCAAGTCTCTCAGAATGGTGTATTAGTACTTGATGGCTATGTACTTCTGATTCTATGGACATAGGAATAATAGATATTTCCCCGAAGGATGGATCTACATGTTGTACCCAATCATCACAAAAGGGAATATATTTAATTGATCGCATCTAGTATCTGAGCAGCTGCAAATAAATTTGAATAAGGTGAAAACCCCACCTAAAGGAAAGAAACCATAAATCTACATGTATGCCTATCTACTTGACGTAATATGTGCTTGCCATGAATTCTCTGGTCTTAAATGGAGTTGGACCCCAAGAGACCTCCATGTTCATGTATATTGCAAACTATTGTCAGAGTATAGTTATAGGGGAATGTATGAAAAACTTGTTGAGAATTTCTTCAATATGTTGTATTTGATGATCTTTGAGGAAGAATCTTCATGCATGTTCCATGAGGTAATGAAGATAGTGGTAGAAGTATAATTTTGGTTTGCCTCACCTAATGGCACATACATCAGGGTTTTTGGTTCACAGGGACCTCCACATCATTTGTCAAGATATGTGACTAATAAGGTGGTCATGCACGAGGTTTCCTATCCCCATAGCATATGTATTTCTTAATAGTTGCAAAATAAGAAGAAGGAACCTTTTCCTTCCTTCCCTCTACAGATGGGATCCTGTGTGATCAAGAGCTTAAAGGTCACAAAAGCAGAAATAGAAAAGCTTGAAAGCCTTAAGCTCAGTAGGATGAAATTACACATGAATGATCCCAAAGAAGTGTTCAAAAGTCACTGTGCTAAGTTGATTTTTTCCTGGGCCTATCATTCCTATTATAGATCAAAGGGAGAGAAGATAAATAATTTCTATAATTCTTCCCAACTGCACATACCAAGAAAAGAGGTAGGCCCTTCTAGTGTAATACCTGAATAGAGTGTTATCCAGGAATGAGAGAAGTAGGAAGTACCCAGCCCAATTAGTATCAAATATACACAAGAGGAGCAGAGCCACAAGTTTAAAGCAAATGACATTATCCCGAGAGTAGCCATTGCAATGAAGAAAAGGAGAAAACAATAAGAACTAAAAAGAAAGCAACAGCAAGAAGAGAAGAGGTAAGATGAAGAACAAAAGGAAGAGGAGGAATGTATGCAAAAGGAAGAGAAATAAAGGAAAGAAAGAGAAGATATGTTGGCACACAAAGAAAGGAGAAATAATGAATAAGTAGAAGAAAGACAAAAACAACTTGAAGAGGAACAATTAAAATAGTTGGAAGATGAAGAAAGCATTAAAAAGCAAGATGAGGAATTTGCATGGGAGATTGAGGAGTAGATTCATGCCCAAGACATGGATATTGAGTAGGAAGAGGAAAATGAGGAATAAATTGTACCCATTGCATAAAAAGCCAACATTCAACCTTCACCTCCTCCCATAAATGGACACATCCCATTCACCAAAATCAGAATATCTACTCCAGATGAATATATGGTCATGGATATTTTCAACCTGACCTTTGATCGGCTAAGGAGAAGAATCATATATGAAAGGCAAAAGTATTTTCCTAATGACCTAGTTCATATTTCTTCCATTCATAAAGAGAGGGTGATTTTGACTGACACCAAGATAAATATAAAGACAGTTGCAACAACAAATTTGGCCTTTGCATCAACTACAAAAGTGAATACAAATTTCTTGATAAAGGAGAATAAGCAATTGGAAAAATATCTACTTGCTGCAAGACAACAAGTTGATCATCTCCAAGATGAGAACCAAATACTTTCTTCCATTGATTCTCACTTGGAATAGCTATAAGTAGTGATATATGATGAAATCAAATCATTGGGAGACACCATGAGACAATTGGATGAAGAGATTATCACTTTTCATAAGGAGGTGGTGCCTTTGCATGACATGCAAAAGAGATAATGAGAGAATGTGAAGGTTTTGAAAGTGATTCATGTAGCTATCAACACGATCCAAGAATGGGACACCAAGTATATGTATGAATTATTAGAGTTGGCCAAGAAAATAAGAAAATAAGCATAAATGGAAAAAACCGAGGTTAGATTACTTTTACAGAGTAATAGAAAGCTTGGTACCAATATGTTACAATAGAGTTACAAGTGGAAGTTGTCAAGCTATAATTTCCTCAAACTCAATCATGATGTATAAAGTTTTGTCTTATTATTCTCTATCCCATTTTTGTTTTATATGTGGAGTTTTGTCTTATTATATTTAAAAAACAATAAAGTGTAAATGTAAGTGGAAGTCCAAGAGTCAAATGTGAAATATGAAGAGTCATTAATTAGGATAAAGACAAAAGAAGTCCAAGAGCCATGAGGGAAAATAAAAGGTTACAAAGGGATATAAATGGTCATCCCATTTGTTATCAATAAGCCCTTGTAACTCAAACAAAGGGCTTGGCACTTGATATTGGCAGCCTTGGCTTCTCTAGTCTAGCATAGGAGTGAGTATCATTCTTTGGAGAAGCAAGCAGTGGCTTCATGTTCCACCATTGGGGCTAGTGTTATATCATTGTAATTGTATACTTGGAAATTTCACTTAATGATCAAACAATTTTGGAGTCGACACACTTTCATGAATATATCGTGGATGCTATAAGACTACTCTTTATATGTTTGTGTTGTATGTTATTTAATTTACTCTAATGTCAATAAACTATTTAATTAACATTACTATGTATCTTGTTGGATGTGTTTCATATATGCTATCATGATGGTTGTTGTCTTGTGAAATACTTTGCAGAATAACTATTTCTTCTTTCATTTTCTCATGTGTCTCTTTTAGGATAATACTATTACTTTTCTTCTAGAGTTTCACTCTTTTCCCTTTGTGTGAAAGAACCTCTTATGCATTGCAACGGATATCACACAAAGTTTTCTTGCTTATTGTTACCAAAGATGTGTATATATTCTTATGTGTTTATTGTAGCCAAGGCACATATTTGAGATCATACTCATGGAAATTGATCATATTAATAATCGGGGATCCTATTCCAAATGGTGTGAGGTCTAATTGGAACTTCATATCTAGGAGATCCCCCTGGTTGATGGATTTCCGACACCATCAACCAGTTTAGTTTTTGGTATAGCTCTGTGTTTCTATTTAAATATATATTTCATTTCATTCCTGCATAAATCTAGATCATGAGGGGATTTCACTTTACATCTAAGAAAATAATTTAATTCTAACAACCCTCCTTTTAAGAAAAACCACACATTCTAGTGCCTTAATATAGTTTCCTAGCCATAAAATATCTTCAAGGAACAACATCAAATTGGCGTCATTGCAAGGGAGAAAAGTAGAAAAAATATTTTTCCTTGGGACAACAAATGAACTATTTTATTGACAGTAAATAATAAAATGGTAGGCTAATATTCTTTACTTATCATATTCCATTGTATAAAACCTGGAATCTCAAAAGTTTACTAGATCCAATCATAATCCTGAAGAGATCTCACCACATTCTTATCCCAAAAGGTTAAACGGACAAAGAAATTTAAAGCACAAGATTGAAGCCTCATATTCAACCATTCCCCAAGAATATACTTCTCATTCTAAAGATTATAAAGACAAGCTTGAGATCCTTGAAGAGAAATATGAGATCCAATTGCCTAAATTATCCCCAAAGGTTTATCTCTTATTGAAAAGGGAGTTTCAAAAAACCTTATATTATTGAACAACTTGAAGCAATTGAATGTCCTCTTTCTACTGAACCTAAATAACCTGAGGTTAAACTAGAGGAATCTTTTTCATTTTTTTCTCATTCAATCCATATTCCTCCAACTCAACAAAAGGGAAGATAAAATTACATATTAATCCTCTTTTTCCTCAAGTATAGAAATCATTACAAACTCAAATTGTTTGGTATCAAAAATCTCCATAATAGAACTTATCACATAGTTTACAATAGAAAATGGTTGGAGTGGGCCCATTGGTGATAGCTAGGTATGCTCCATTTAGATTATTGTCTCAATTACATGATCTACCACAAGGATATTCAAAGTATTTGCCAAATATAATAGTAAATGTGAATTTAATGAAGATCAACACTTATACACTTTCTTAGATTTTGCTAATAATTTAAATATTGAACATGATGATTTATATATGAGACCTTTTCTACAATATTTGGAAGGGGAAGTTAGAAGCAGGTTTAGACAATTAGAGGCAGATTTGATTCATAATTTGAGGGATCTTACAATTTTTTTCTCAATAAATGGGGTGAGAAAAAAATCCTTGTTTATTATTTGACAGAGTTTTGGGATATAAAGAGAAAATATAGTGAAACAGTCCATGATTTCATCAAAATATTTAACAAGTTGTACAAAAAAATGCCAATTGATATCAAACCTTCTCCAACAACAACTAAGGTAAATTTTGGTGTTTCTTTTGAGGATAATTTTTCATTGATGCTGAGAGAAAGAAATTCAAGGGCCCTGACAGAAATATAGAATGATTCAATTGAGGTTGAAGTAAATAGAGCAATATCAGGGAAACTACAATAGAAAGGAAAAATTGTAGAAAAGAAAAAGGAAAAATAGGAGCTAGGAGCTTCAAGTGATTTAAAGAAGAAAGTCATAAATTGTAGAAAAGAAAAAGGAAAAATAGGAGGTAGGAGCTTCAAGTGATTTAAAGAAGAAAGTCATTAGATAAATTGATTAGATAACTAAAATTATAAGAAATTTGTCAAACAAAATAGCCATTATAAAAAGTCCTTTTGAATAGGGTTAGGAGCTTATGAATAGACCACCAAGCCAATTTTGAAGGCTCTTTAATCCGAATATTACAAAGGGAAAGAAGAAATGTTGATCCGCGGGTTTAGACTCATCTAGTTATAGATGGTTAGATTGATCTCGAAGTTGAACAATCAATAGATGATGTGAATTATCTTGATGGATAGTCTTCTTAAATTTTTAGTACTCCTCAATAGGAAAAAAATTGGTTAAAGGTATTAATCCATTTCCCGTTTCTCAGTGTGTGTGAGAGAAAATATGGTTTAAGGCCCAGAGAAAACCCAAATAAACAAAACAAAAGAGTTTATTTTGATAGATATAAAGATAATATTCAAGGGCCTTCTACTTCATAGCAACAATATGTAGTCATTGAAGAGAATTCAAAATTAGAAAAAGTTTCTATACAGTTCAATTTGGAGAAAATACTAGAAAAAGTCAAAATTCCTATTCCATTAACAAAATTAGCTAAGAATATGATGTATCATAAACACGTGGCCAAATGGATTTAAACATCATATGCAATATTAGAACATGATACTTTAAATTTGTCATTTTTGGGCCACATTTAGACATGAGAGATGAGTCAGTGCCTCCTTGCTTTATTACTTTAAATATTCATGATTTTCTCCTCTATAAATGTATGGTGGATTTAGGAGCATCACATTATCTAATGCCTAAATAAATTATGGGAAAGATAAATTACAGGTCACTGGGCCTTATCATGATATTTATTCTTTTGATTCAAAAAAAGTGGAATGTTTACGTTTAATCAAAGATTCCTATAAAAAATACTCTTATGGATGTATTTGTAACAGATATCCTTCCAAAATTTTGTATGATTTCATTAAGATCATGGTGTGTAAAATTAGGAGACTACCTTCGGATGGACGTGAAATTTTCTACAATCCCATTTTTTTTGGAGGAGAGAGCATGAGGTGTTATAGAGAAGCAAAATTTTCTTACAATGTGAGTGATGCCAAACACCAAAAAAATCTTCCAATATATGTTTTTGATGTGTTATATTTTATCTATAAATAATCAGTTTAGTGTTTCAAATGCATTAGAAAAGTTGTAAATATATCCTATCTTTCAGTGAATGATATATGGAAGTTATATTTTGATGGAGCTAATTCAAAAAGGAAGTATGAGGAGCTGGAGTAGTTCTAATTTCAATTTCAAATGAAATTGTAACTCAATCTTTTAAGTCACTAATAATGTAAAAAAATATGACCCTCTCATTCTGGGACTTGAAATTGCTACAAAGATGAAAATTCTTAATCTGATAATTTTTTGTGACTTTGAACTGGTGGTAAAGCAGGTGAGAAATCTTTGTCAAACTGAACATCCAAAAATTAAGTCATACAAGAATGAGGTATAATATTGTATTGAAAATTTCTTTTAGGAATTTAATATATTATTATTCCGAGAGATAAAAATTATTCAGTTGATTCTTTGGTTGTGTCAGCGAGTACTTTCAAGGTGTCAATTAACTCTCAGTATCAATATCAGGTTAAAGTAAGACATAGACCATCAATTCTAGATAATGTCAAACATTGGCAAGTGTTTGAAGATGACGAATAGATAAAAATGTTTATGGAGGTTATTGATGAATTTTTTAGCTTCTTATATTGATCAAGATTCAGATCAGGAAAACATATTATAGATCAAGTTTCAAAACTCAAGAATACAATTGTAAAACATAAAATAATATAGCTATCAAGTAGATTTGTTCCTAAGGGGCTAGTACCATTAGAGAATTTATTTGATCATAATGATGTCCCTACTAGTGTGTCTGTCAAGCCTCTGCCAAAATATGTACAAGATTATAATATTGGAACAATAGAAGAAGCAAAGTATATTAGTATTTCAAAAACAAAACCACCAAAGGTTAAAGTCAAGTACACAGGTTTATTTAAACATTACATTGGTGTGTTTTCCTAGAAACATGATGATTTAAAAACCCATGATACCTCTATTATTCTGCACAAAATCCCTTTGAAGCCTAGTGTCAAGCCTTTTAAACATAATCTTTGGCAAATTAACCTTATTTTTTTGCCTATGATTGAAAAGGAAGTGAAAATTTATTGGATTCTAAAATTAGAGCACCATTAAGGTATTGTGAATGGATTTCTAATTTGGTTCCTGTAAGGAAAAATAATGGAGAAATCAGGCTGTGTGTGGATTATAGGAACTTAAATAGAGCATATCTTAAGGATAATTACCCACTTCCTAAGATGGGTTTCCTTCTTCGAAGGGCTATTGGAGTAGAAAGAATCTCAATGTTGGATGGTTTTTCAGGCTACAACCAAATCGTAGTATAGGAAGAAGATCAAAGTAAAACAACTTTTACTACACCATGGGGCACTTTCATGTATACCAATATTCCTTTTGGCTTGATGAATGCTAGAGAAACCTTTTAAAAAGCCATGGATTTGGATTTTGTTGGTGAAAAGAACAAGTTGTAATATGTCTGGGTGATATTACCATTTTCTCCAATTCATACTCAAAAAATCTGAGACATCTTGAACAAAATTTTCAGAAATGCAGTAAATTTTTTATTTCACTTAATTCTAAAACAAACAATTTTTTCCATGAAAGAAGCCAAACTTCTGCAGAACATTATTTCTAAGGAGTTAAATTTGATCCCCAAAAAGTGTCTACTATTTAGGTTATAATTTTTCCCAAAAATATGAAGTAAATTTAATATTTTCTTAGTAAAATTAATATTTTGATAAGGATGATTATGAACTATCAAAGATAGTGAAAGATATAACAAACTTTCTAGAAAACAATTAAGAGGTCAAATGGATAGTGCAGTCAAGGTTATATTTTTCTTGGATTAAAAAGGCATTCAAAGAAGCCCCAATCCTAGTTAATCCATATTATGGTAATCCTTTCAGTATCTTTTCATTTGGTTCCAATTTCACATTAGTAGCAGTATTATTATAGGAAAATCAGGATTATTTTGAACAACCAATAGTATTTTTCAGAAAAACAATGAGGGGTGTATAGTTAAAGTACGAGATTATTGAAAAGGAAGCATATGTTCTTGTTTAATCTCTTAAGTCATTTAGGAGTTATGTTTTACAATCAAAAAAATATGTGTATGTGTCAAATAATCCAATGAAAATACTTTTAACTCGGGAAGATTATGATGGAAAGAGAGGTAAATGGATTTCTAAATTCAAGAATTTAACATGGAGATCATTCCAACTAAGTAAAGGGTCAAGGATTGGCTAAGATCTTGGCAAAGTATAAATGCAAGATTTTGGGCATCAATTTGGTTATGAAACTTATCAATTCTACTTTAGATAAGAGTACACAAGAACCTTCTCTCAAATTAAAGGAGAAATTATCTTCATCTTCATGGTATAAATATATTGCCTTTTTCCTTCAAATTTTTTAGTGTCCTCTAGAATTAAATAGAAGTCCAGTGAGATCTCTTAAACTCAAGTGAATAAAATTCTACATTATTAATGAAAATTTGTATTGGAAGGAGTCTATATGCATGATTTTGGTTTTTCTAACTAAAGAGGAAATAATGGAGTAATTGATGAATTTCATGAAGGTGCATGTGGAAGACATTGTTCGTGGAGGACTACTACACACAAAATTTTGAGAGAAATTTTCTATTGACCAATTTTTTTTCTAAGGTTGAAACTAAAGTTAGGAGTTGTATTACATGCCATATTTTTGTAGGAAATGAATAATTACCGTATCTACCATTAATTCTAGTCTTGGTGGAAGCTCATTTTTTGTGGTGGGGCTTGGATTTCATTAAGGAGATACATGCACCAGCCAGTAATCAACATAAATGGATTTTAACTACTACATATTATTTTACTAATTAGGTAGAGGTAATTCCAACAAGGACTACAATTGATGTAGTGGTGATCAACTTTTTAGAAGAAAATGTTTTGTCTAGATTTGGTTGCCCAAGAGAAATCATCATGATAATGCTCAGTATTTCATCTCAGTCAAAATGATTGAATTTTTTAAAAATGTCATATTTTCCTTAACCATTCCATAGCATATTATCCTCACGAAAATGGGTTGGTTGAATCCTCAAACAAAAGTCTAATTAATGTGATAAAGAAAGTATTAGTTGATCATAAAAATAATTGGGATGTTCATTTAAAGTTTTATTTTTGGGCTAATAAGGTTTCTTTCAAGAGAGAAACATGTCAAGATCCCTTTCAATTAGTTTATGGTACTGAAGAAAATTTTCCTACGAACTTGGAATTTCCTGTTATGAAGGTTTTGCAAGATTCTTATGAATAATCAAATGAGTTTGAAAGAAGAATACATCAGCTTATTGAGGTTGAACAAGGTAGAGAAAAGGTGTAGGTTAAGCTACAACAATACCATGATAAGATGAAGACATTGCTTAATAAAATGTCTAGAGAAAGGGATTTCAATCAATGTGGTCTAGTAGTTATGTGGGATACTAGAAGAGAAGAAAATAGAAAACATGGAAAGTTTGAGAAACTTTGGTTAGGTCCTCTTCAATTTGTTGAAGCCAAATGGAACAATAAATTCATTTTGTAGAATTTGGATGGTGATATCTTATCACTACTTGTGAATTAGTAGTATTGGAGGCATTTCATACAATCTTGAAGAAATTGAGGATTCTTATCTAATTTTCTTTGTAAATAACCTGGATGATATAATTTTCTAGTGCAAGTGTGATGATTTTCTATGGCATTTGAATCCATAGCCTAAGGTGAAGGAACTAGCTATATTTCTCAACTTCTTGGGAGGAGATGCACTCCCCATATGGAGCTAATGTTGTAACATTATTTTATAAAATTGCAAAATTTTTATAAATGTTTATATAACAATTTTTTTTTAAACTCTATTATATTCTTTATAAAGTTAAAATTTTCATTGTTGTAATAAAACGTGGACACCATAATAAAAAGTGTGCACTTTCCAAAGAGCATCGAGCCGCTTAATCAAGATCAATGGAAAAATATCCATCCTAGGGGGGTCTAATGCTTGTTAGATAGTGAAAAACTATTTTTACATGTTAGAAATAATGCTGGGGGGGGGTGTTGAATCAGTATTAGCAAATCACTAACTTTTTCATTTTCATACTCAGATACATATACACTACTTCAGTTAAGGGAACCCGCGTGTACACGCAACTGTGTTTAATGCAACATGTTTACAATCTTGTACTAGCATAGACTCATACCAGTACACAAGCACCCACCTGCAGAAGACTACAACCTTCTCTTTTTCTCCAGTTTCTACTGGAAGGTAGCTACAACCCCCTTAGCTCTTGTACTAGCCGATCTGTTTACTAGTACGTAGGTGTCGGCCTACTGAAGGCTCCAACCTTCACTCA